>JAIUND010000930.1:0-47072 GCA_034699125.1 Gisinianus flammeolus | reverse complement strand
AAATCCGTTTTGTGGTCAGATGAGTGTAAGTTCAACATCTTTGGGTCTGATGGGATGGTCAGAGTTTGGAGAAAACCAAATGAAGCCTTAAAAATAAGAAATTTAAGTCCCACTGTAAAGCATGGTGGTGGCTCTGTGATGGTATGGGGATGTATGAGCTCATCAGGAGTGGGGGCAATTGAGTTCATCGATGGAAATATGGACCGACACAAGTACCAGGACATACTCTCTCGCAACGTGAGAAAATCCGCCACAGAACTTGGACTTGGACGCCGTTTTGTCTTTCAACAAGTCAACGACCCCAAACACAGTGCGGACTCTACAAAAGATTTTTTTAAAAAAACCGTATCAAAGTTCTTGAATGGCCTTCTCAAAGTCCTGACCTCAACCCCATTGAGCATCTGTGGGATTACATGAAAACCGAAATTCGAAAAACTCCGGTAAAAAATAAGACCGAGCTTAAACAAAAAATCATGGAGGTATGGAACAAAACTCGATTGGAAACCACAGAGAAGCTTGTTGGCTCCATGCCAAATAGATTGGCTGCAGTGTTAGAGTCTAAGGGTTGTCCTACTAAATATTAAAGCTTTGAATTACGGAGCATTTAAATATTATATAATTTTTTTCTGTTTAGAACCGTTTATTTTGATGCCTGTTTTTTTTTACTTTTGCATACCTTCTTTTGTCAATCCTAATTCAACATTTTTTAAATTATATGTGCTATATATTGTGAATTGGCAACATGTGTACTACAACATGCAACCAATATATTATATATATAATAAAGGGTTAATCTAGAATTTCGATTTAAAGTTCATCAAAAAGTCTGAACCGTTTTTTATGATGGACAGTGTATGGTTTGGTTATATGAAGCGGTCAGCTGAGGTAAAATATTGATCCATTTGTGAGTTCCACTCAGTGTAAAATATCTCTCCAATCTTGTTGCGATCGTTCTTATCCCTCTCTCGGCTTGGCTGCTCTTGGTTTCTGAATGTATGTGAAATCGAGTGACTCCCCGACTTTTTAGCAAAGCACTCATTTGAAGGTTGTAAAATTCAGATCCTTGGTCTACCATCAAATACTTTATTGGTTCCTTATTCTTTTCAAAAAAATCTTTGAATGCAGCAGCAACTGAAATTCCAGATTTATTTTTTAACGGATAAGTCCACATTTTCCTACTAAAAGAATCAATAATTATAAGAAAAAACGTATAATTATTATTTTCCTTTTTTGTATTTGCTCATATCTTTCAAATCTGCAGAAAGTTGATGCATAAAAAATGAACTACAATTTTGCGACGGCGAAAGTCTTTTCGAATGGGTTTATGTAGATATATTTATTGCAGTCTACTCAATTAACTTGCAACTTTCTTTTTGTCTTTAAATTTACTATTTTTTAAAAACCTGGATACGGCTGAAAAGGATCCAGGTAGTGACGGATTATAATAATCACGACGAACAGCTGAGCTCTTACTCATCTTGAATACTATAAGCAACTAATCAGCTTTAGTCAAGTCATTCTCATTAAATAATAATAATAATAATAATAAATAAAAAAAACGTTCTAGATTCGCATTTGCACGTACTTCAAACGGAGACTGTCTATATTAAAACTATGCCTTTTGCATGTTCATGCATAAAATCATATGAAACTGAAAAAAAACACAGGTTTTCACTCTGCCAAATTGGCAATGGGATAGAAATTGGTAGTGAACTTAAAGAAGAAATCTAATAAAAAACTATAAAATAGTTTTGGAAATCTATAGATATTTGTGAATTTTTTTAAAAACATGCATGATTCTATGCACACATACAGAAACACTTGCAGATTTTCCGAAGGCTCAAGAATTGCAAAAATCTTTAAATCGATAAAAAACATATTCACCTACCTCACTCACTGGGATCACTTTCTTCATCTGTGTAGGCAGAGTTATGATCCCAATAGCTTTCAAATGGTTCAGCTATTATGAATGGCGTTGTGGTGTCTGGTTTACACACCTGTATATATTCCTCTTTTCTTGTGTCCATTACACAATTAGGTTTCCAATAAAATAATTTTAATAATAGAAAATGTAGAATAACTATTATTAGGAATGAGGAAAACATTGTGAGAGAATATGATGTCAGGAAAAAGAAAAGGTTTGTAGCTCTCCCGACACGTCATCAACATCATTGGGGCAAAATTGAGGAATGGATTGGAAATGTAGGAAGACAAAGTGGACATGGCATCTTTTGCCTCGAATAAATTGGGCATGGTTTTCTTGGTGACCGCATCCATGTCCAGCGTGAAAATATTCCGGAGATTCGGCGTCACTTTGGTTTCTTTGATGGGGGAACGACGGTGACGTCATGACCTCGACTTGCCAGCACCTCAAGGAGCGGATTGTAAACTATCTTGTGACTTTTCGAGGAGACGAAGGAAATGAACAGGATTTTGGTACTGGAGCTCTCTTCAATCAAATTAAATCCAAGTGTGAGGACCAACAAAAAAACCACACACGACTGGAATTTCCTTGAGCTTTCCATCTGTGATTTTTTGTATTACAGGGGAAATGTAAAGAGCAATTCATGAGCGCTTATTTTTTGGCTTATTTTAAATTGACGATGGGAAGCTTGGAAAATACATGAAGGGAAATATTGTTTGTACGTATAAGTTTATAGTGAGAGGAAATACAAATACGTAGTTTAATCACGAGTTGTCCGACTTTGTATGTTTTTGTTTTTGTGTGTTTGGGATTTTCGAGTGTTTTGTTGTGTTCGTGTTGTTGATTCTCGAGAGTAAAAAGTGGAAAGAGCTGATAAAAGCCTTCCAGTTTCAAAATTCCTTACTGTCAGTGTATTCATAGGTATGTGCAAACACTTTTGTGTCTAGTTTCTCATTTTAATTTGGGTTGTTCACACATTGATTCCGAATCATCTCAACTAAATCGATTTATAACAGCTCTCTTGTTGATTTATCCAAGCCTTTTCTATAATCGCAAGTCAATTGTGAGAGTTTATAACGACAGGCAGAGAAATCTGGAATTTAGTAAATTCAATTTACACACACATTATTGACGTGAGAAATGAGCCGTTGGATTTTAAGACATATCTTATACCGGCAACTCGAGTGAAATTGAATACTTTCAGCTGATGTTGGCACAAAATAACGTGTACAGGCCGTACCAATGAAACACTTAACTGCTAAAAAAATGCTGAGTCATGCATATTCGCATCCTCTATCATATGCTGATGAGAAATTAAAAGATTCGTTTACATAAGGGTGTTAAACTGAGAGACGATTAAGTGTTCAATTTCACCCTGCAGAGAAGTTGACTTTGAACACTTTCCCTTTTCTCAGCTAATTTCCAGTTGATATCTATAGTACAATCGGATAATTTCCGGATTTGGGAGGGTTTTTTTATTTGTTTTAGTCATACCTGTAAACAATTTTCATTCAGGATAAATATCTCATTTACGACCGTAATTGGCCATGGAAAAAAGTTGTTCTTTCGCCTGTGTGATTATACGGCTAATTTCAGTCGGATCCATCTGACGGATTCCGCCAAGCTTCCAATTAATTGCCTGTTTTATCACCAAACCCCATTTAATTGTATTCAAAATGTGTCAATTTAGAGTATCGTCTCTTTTTGAACTGTGTTTTTAATTTTTCCCTGTGAAATACGTGCAAAATTGAATGTTCAATTTCACCCAAAGTCCGCCTTTCCTTGAGATTTTCCCACAATTAAACCGTAAAATCAATGTCCAACTAGAAAATTTCTAAATTTTAATGCCGATTCGGTTTTAGGGATGTTTCAGCTTTGTTTCGTATGATACTTATTGGGTTGGGTGATGCAGCAAAACGAATGAGCTGTGGAAATTGTACGTCGGCATTTCCGATTATGATATGCGAATCCTATATCCTTTCTTTTAACGGTTATGGAAGCACATCCAACTGGTAAACTTAACAGCCCGAATTCAGTTAGTTATACCAAACGGCGTTGAACTTGTACAAATTAAATCTCTATAAGATAACCACATGCCTAATTTCTCTCTCGCTGTCGCGTCTCTCTGCGGCCGTTCTTTTTCTCACTCTAATTTCCATCGAAGCCTGCAAACTGGCTCCTCTCTGTCCACTTATTTGACACTTGTTAATTCCAACGAGAATTGTGTCATCCTCTGTGCTCTTGTGATGCCAAACCATTGAGAAATTACATCGAAAGTGAAAAGCACTCTCCATGTGGATTCAAAATTCCTTCCATGTGGGCTCGGACTTTGGACATCTTCAGAGAAAATTCAACCGTTTTGTGGACAGCGCAGTTCCATGTGACTCCAACACCAAGGCTGTTTGCTCGCAATATTGTTCCGCTCATCACTTTCCCTATCAGTGTGCGGCTGATATCAACCAATACAATCCAAAAGAGAGCGTCTACGCATGTCTTTGTCAATGATTCGGATTCAATCACTGAAATCCCGAGTCTTTGAAATCGATTCAAATGGAAAATGGACAACAAAGCTTTAGCTGAATAATTTACACTCGTAATTTTAGTTTTATTGTTGTTTCTCTTTTCGCCAAATTCATTCCTCAAAATTCTACTATTCGAATAGTTTTTCCTATTTTTGCCGTCTTGCGGCTTTTCTCCCTTTCTATTTTCGTTCTCTTGGTGGAACTTGGTGGAACTTCTCAATCCTCCATTAATTGGAAATCAATTATTAATTTGTACTAAAAAAATCAAAACTTTTTGACCTTGTTGGTTTTGTTTCATTTCATCTTTTCTATTTATCCGTTGTAAACGGTTGTTCAGCTGATATTTTCTCAAAGTTTATCAACATCGAAAAAAACTGGAGTGAATGCAAAACCCGAAGAAGCGTTATGGAAATTCACGAGCGATTTTTATGAATTAAAAGCACAGCATGTAAAATGAGCCTTTGAAATTACAACACTGATGTGCACTTGCTTTCATTTGCCTTGCTGTGTCTTTGGTAAAGTTTTGACTCAACAAAAGCAATAAACAATATGACTTTTAAAAAAAACAATTTCAGTTGAATATTTTAAAAACTTGGGAAAGTCACCGTACGTTGTAAAATATTTCTGAGAGGTTATTTGAAAAACGGATAGAGTTTAACGCCATTTCAAAATAAACTATTTTGTCAATGCAACGAGATGCGTTAAAAGACTTGGAACACTCTGTGAAGGTGGAGTCAGAAAAAAATGAAAATACACGGCGTCGAACTCTTACAATGTTTTTAAAATAATTTTAATCATGACACGCCTGGAAAGACACACTACTGTAAGTACCTATTATCAATTATAGTTGTGCGGTCTCCGCTATTATTCTTTTGCTCGTAAAATGTGACGGAAGGGTTCAGGTTTCGAATCCGTGTTGTGGCTTACAGTTTTATCATTTTATTCTCATTTTTTTTTGCTCTTGGTCATGTCCACGAATGTTTATTACGGATTTGAGAGAGAAAATACAACTTTTCTTTAAATAAAAAATGCGAATTCGAAAGTGGTGACAGTGTGGATGTTTATTAAAAAGGAAATGACCAAGAATGTTAACAAAGAAATCATCACATTAATATTTAATTTGGGAAGGTGATGAGCAAATTAGCAGTGCTGATCACAAGGAAATGAATGGAATCGGGAATAGAGATTCTCTCAAAATTGTGCAAACTGCTCACTTTTGAATCCCAACACTAAAGGAATTCTCTTTTTCCTTCATATATACTTTCTCTTCACAGATATAAAATTCATTCCACAATTACCAAGTATTTTATTGCTTTACCACAAAAAACGCAAATGTGGGCAAATGAAGACTGTTTTACTTTCATAGTTTGAGCATTAGCATAATATCTAATTCAATTGGCTTATTCGTGATATTAAAATGAAAAAAATCAAAGAAAATCCAGGACTTTGTATTCAGATGAGCTCATACAAATAGTTGAAAATATGTGAAACTTGAACGCCGTTTGAAACATTTCCACGTAGAAACACACACTACACCTGCAGTGCAGTATTTAAAAGTGCCTTTACTATTAACTTTCCGCCATTTTATTGGAAGATTTCTTTGGCCGTATTGAGGTTTACAAACAAACACAGCGTATAATCTTAAACAAATCAAGATGAAAACGCCCAATTCAGCTTTTTCCCTTCTGTTTATTCATTTATTCGCATAAGATAACATATTGCAAACAAGTACTTTAGGTTTTGAACATATTTGTACACCCCAATTTATTAAACAAAATTTGTGTAATCAGCAATTGCAATTCAAATCATTTTTATGCAGTGCAGCACTTTTATTCCACCTTGGTCAGTAACAAAAACTGGCCAAAGGTGATGAGAAGTATTGAGAAGCTTGGCTTTCACGGAAAGTCGATGAACGTGAGCGTTGAAATATTCAGAATGAAGGAAAAGATGAAGAGACTCACAGGGAAAAGAGGACCAAGAAATGAGTGTACAACAGTACAACAATCCAAGCAGATTGTTGTAAAATACCAACACTAAGCAAATAAATGTCCTTCATTTCCCTTCGATTACAATCAATCCGTAAAATTTATGATGCACAATGAAAAGAAATCGGACGAGGAAAAAGCCGAATGGAAGACCCAAAACTGTCGGACTTTGACGCCGTTTGAACTTTTTATCAACAGTTTGCTTTAAGAGAACAAGGTTTTGGATAATGATTTGATTTGCGTATTTACAAAAAATTGAATTTATTGATCTAATTACTAAAATTAGAACTGGTTCCTAAAATCAGTTCGGGATTTATGCGAAGAGTCTACTGCTTTTTCTTCTTGGGATTCAAACTCGACTTTGTATTTGTCAAAGATCCTGACGAAGCTCGTTTCTTTTCCCCACCGAAACATTTCCGAAGAGCAGCTCGAATCAATAGGAAATTGAGTAGAAAAATCGCAAGGAGAATCGTCAGAAGAAAGGAAATGACGTCAAGGGAATAATATTGAAAGAAATTGAGGTGTCTGCCGGCGGATCGCATGTGCGTGGCTCCACCATGACGCAAAACATACTCGACCCAATAAACCGCCCGATCCAGCGGATTATTCACTTGATCCCGGTAAATCTCCTGCAGTTTCTTCGCTCTCTGAGAAAACCTACATAACAAAATTCATATCAATTAACTCCTCAAACTTCCCAATAATAATTTAAAACATAAAATGTAAATCGTTGAATTTACGTTGGCTCATTGAGAATCCGGTTGATCCCATTCAAAAGAGTTTCTTCGGTGAGTCCAGCAAAATCCACAGAAATCGCGAATCCCAGCGCCACGGATTGTTTCATATTGGATATTTGGTCACCGAACATGGGGATGCCAACAAGTGGGACACCTTCATAGACAGCTTCCGTCGTGGAGCCATGTCCACCGTGAGTAATAAACATGCGAATATTCTTGTGCCCCAAAACATCTTGTTGTGGGAGCCATTTGCTCAGCTTCACATTTGGCGGTAAATCCTCCATCGTTTCCGTTTCCCATTTCCAAATCACTCGCTGCTTCAACTTGGCAAAGGCGTTGAGGAATATTTTGCGGTATTTTTCCGGCATTGACGACGCCTGCAGAAAAGAGCCCATGCTAAAATAAATGAAACCCGCATCTCCAGCTCCCGTAAAGAAATCGTCCAGATCCTTTAAAAAATAAAACAAACAAACGGAATAATGTAAAATTTAAATGAGCTCAAACACTTGAAAACCTGACATTTTTAGGTAAATCGGTGTAGGTACTTTTGGTAGGGTTTTCCCCGGTCGCATGTGCATCCCTCCAACTTCAATAATATCGGGCAGCAGCGGTCGCGGAGGGGCAAAACTGATCTGACTATTGACGAGAACCACACTGGAATTCCTCTCGATTTCCTGGACACTCGGGAGATTTGGATTATTGAGGAATTCCCGGTAGACGCTCTCCGCTTTCGGGATGTACGAGAACTTCCGGGCACCCTGAAAGTACAAAACGCCAAAGAAGTTGCTGATCCGCTCCATGAAATTCATTTCATCCAGGAGGCCGTAGAATAAAAGTGGAGTGAAAGAAGGCAGACTTGGGGCACCGAAGGACTCGGCTGTCCAGGGCGGAATCGCCACTTGACTGATGAGAACGACAGAGACATTGAATTCATGGACGAGCCCGTACAGACACTCATTGAAAAGTGGTGGGAAGAGAATTAAATCGAATTTCTCCTTCCTCAATTGTTGAATGACCGGGAGTTTGTAGCTCTCCCGACACGTCATCAACATCCACTCGGAATAGTGAAGGAATGGATTACCCAGGATGTAAGCCAAAGCGGACATGGCCTCTTTCGCCTCGAATAAATTCGGCATGGTTTTCGCGGAGATCGCATCCGTGTCCAACGTGAAAATATTCCGGAGATTCGGCGTCACTTTGGTTTCTTTGATGGGGGAGACGACTGTGATGTCATGACCTCGACTTGCCAGCACCTCGAGGAGCGGCTTGTAAACTATCTTGTGACTTTTCGAGGAGACGAAGGAGATGGACAGGATTTTGGCACTGGAGCTCTCTTGAATCAAATTAAATCCAAGTGTGAGGACTAACAAAAGGACCACACACGATGGGAATCCCGAGCTTTTCATCTCTATAATTTTTTGTAAAGGGGAAATAATATAGAAAGAGCAATTCAGGTGCGTGTGCTGGTCTCGCTACACCGTCTGATTTTAAACTGAGGATGAGCCGATGGGAAACGTAGAATATATCGTACATGAAGGAAATTGTTGTTTGTAGTGTGAGGAAATATATAATACAAGTATATATACGTGTTCAAATCACGAGTTGTCCGGCTGTTTTTTTTTCTTTTTGCTGTAGGTACTGTAATTATTTGTGTTTGCGTGTGTGGGACTTTAAAGTGTTTTGTTGTGTTCGTATATATATACAGTTCGTACGTCTATACACATATAGTTGATTCTCGAGTGTACGGAGACGGAGAAAGAAAAGTGGAACGAGAGCTGATAAAAACCTTCCACACACAGTTTCAAAATTCATCACTGTCACAGTGTATTTATCCAAACGCTTATCTCTCAAATTTTGATTATGAATTCTAATACATTATTAATATATCGTTGTAAAAGTCTTGTAGAGGGCGAGGAATTTGATTGGAGATGGAAAAGACGAGAGAAAAGTCAACAGAAATGATAGATTTAGTTTCTCATTTTAATTTGGGTTGTTTACACATTGATTCCGAATAAAATCAACTCAATTGATTTATGACAATTCCCTTGTTGATTTGTTCAAGCCTTTTCTAATCGTTTAAGTCAATTGCGAGAGTTACGGAAAGCAGAGAAATCTGGAATTTATACACACACATTTATATTTTGACTTGAGAAATGAACCGGTCGATTTTATTACATACCTATATAGATACATTTTGTGTACTTGGTGGATGCAGCAAAACGAATGAGCTGGAAATATTAAAATTCCACGTCGGCATTTCCTGTTATGATATGCGAATCCTATTCTGAATACAGATATTGAATTACTTGATCTTACTAAATGACGAGGCCAGCCGTATCTGTCCGACACCTAATTCGCAGAATTCAGTTATTTATACCAAACGGCGTGGAACTTGTGCAAATTAAAATCCCCTCCAATAATCTTGCTATGTAATATGGAGTTGTGAATAAGAAAACCCGCCGGAGACTGGTTTCTAGAAGTCGATATATATTTGAGTTTGAATGTCGAGCTAAATTTAACAGCGACACGCACGTGTAAGCTCCGTTTGAATGAAACGGTTTCATTAAATTTCAGAGATTTTCTTGAATCTGCTTTCATTATACAATTTTGAGTGAGTCCTCTAGCGGCAATTTGAGCAACGTTGTTTTCCACTTTGGCCACTCACTTTTCGGAAAATCACTTTAATTAAAACTTAATTAATTAAAAATATTTACAATTTTTTTAAACATTTCTAACTTGTTGTATAAAATAGCCCATGTCTTTCTGCATATTAATATGCAAAAAAGTGAAAACCAGTCTCCGGCGGGTTTTCTTATTCACAACTCCAAATAGTTTTGATTTGAGAATACTAACATGCGTATATATTTGTATTTTTAATTTGTATATACAGAGAGTTTATTAGAGATGTTAATTATAGAAAACGGGTTTAATCACTTGGTCTTGTAGCGGTTTTAGTTGCAGCCAAAGCTGTCACCACGAAGAAAGCACTGAAGACAAATAGTCGAGTCCACATGATTGCGTTGTTTTTTTTTTCAAATCTCACTTGACAATTTAACAGGAAAGTTAAAGCTTGGATATATATTTGCGATTTTGAGGTATATTATAGTGTGAACGAGTCCAAAGTCAGTGATGAAATGAAAGGCTCACATCTCTTCTACCTTATTTATACACATTCAACAAATGGCTTCCCAGAATTCGTCAAATAACCACACGTATACCTATATGGAAAGGCCAGACCAGAATAGTCTGGACAGACTATATCTCAAGCAATCATATACATATTACATACACATACGATATACACATACGATGTACATGTAGCGATTCATAACAACGTAACAACATTTAAGAAAATTGTTATTTTGCTACTATGGTATACTGTGCATGCTTGTGAACTACGTGTTAATCTCACTTACATCTCAATATAAAAGTAATGAGCTTAGACTATATGTATATACAATTTTGATGAAAAAGGGGAACCAGTTTACTGAACTAGACTGTATGACTTTTCGCCTTAATTTACTTGCCATGTATGTATATATATCTTATATTACTCATGAGATAATGCTTTGTATATAGAGACACATGCCCAACGTGAATAGACTTCAATAGACACACACGGCCATTTAAGTTAACCAGTTTTTGTTTATCACTGATTATGATTGACATTTTGTTTACCTGCATATACATATCATGTAGAGATGCCTTATTATTATTATACTTGTATTTACAATTTATAGATCAGAATAATATACCATTTTATTTTTAATTATTCTCTGTACTCAATTCCTTTGTATTCCAAAATCATGGAAATATTTTTGATTCTCCATGAAGCTACATACACGTACAGATACATATCTGTATATCTATGTCAAAGTATCAAAAATTTTATTGCTTTGATCCGTCTAATATGTACATGCACGTGTACGTACGTATAGGAAAATATATATTATGTATGGTCTGAATTTCAAACCAACGTCACGTATTTGTTGAATTAACGTTTTTCATATTTTATTTGCGAATCGCAAATTGCGATTCTTTTATACATCTTTCTTATACTTTACTAAAAGAAGATTTACTTTATAAAAAATCAATTTCATGGTTTAGTGAATTTTCATCCGCATGCAACTTGAGTCTGTCTATTTTGTAAAGCAGAAAAATATCATGCGTACATGTGTATGTACGATATATACGCAGATTGTGATTGTGATAAAAAAGCCCAATTATTGGTTCGGTTACTTATATAGCTAAATGTATGTATATGTTTAGCTTTTTCCATATAAATATATTATATGATACGTGTATATCATTGAATTTGTAGTGCATTACTATTTTAAGTAATGACAATAAAAAAAGATGATCTGCGACTGCAAATCTTATCATGAGTTACAAAAAAGCTTTTGTTGAAACTTTCGCTTTGATCTTGAAACATTTTCAATTCAAAATTGTGGTTGTGAACTCCATATATAGAGTTTGTGTGAGTGTGAGTGGGGCTATGTATATATATATATATTTATAATATAAATTTTTATATACATAGGAGTTGATAGTTGACTGTTGATGCAAAAAAGATGACGATGCCCACAGGACATAATTCACCTTTGTGTATATTGCAAAAAAAGAAAAAGAATATGTTGGTGTAGTTTGTAGTCATATTAAATGGAATGATAAAATATATTGGACGGGGAATCAAATGCTGTGAGTATACTTTTTGTACAGTGTACAAAAACTTCATGGATTCGATGGAAAAACCTTCGTTTGGAATCCACGTATAGGTACTTTGAACCGTATGTGTGTGTGTGTGCGAGACTGTAAGTTGATATATTATTTTAGTTTTCAGGGATTTTACACATTATTGCGAATCCTTGTCTAATGCCCATTGTATTCTCTGTTGCTCATGTTTTAAATTTGATTTTAATTTGAGTCCTGAGTCTTTTAGATTTGTCTTTCGGGTCTCTTGTGTTCAACTTCCAGCTCTTATGTCAATTTGATAGTTAATGTGCTTTTGTGTATATAACCATGCCAATTCAACCCAAAATTACAAAGGGAAAACACTGTTTGAATCCTCCTTTTCCCTTCTTCGTTTGAGGTAAATGAAACAATTGATGAAAATTTTGTACATACAAAAACGTATATATATTTTATACAATTTTAGCGTGAGAATTTTGTCAACTTTCCCAGTAAATGGTTTTTTTTAGAGCTGCTGCGGTTTTAAGCCCATTTAGTAATGTTTTATTTTGGTAAAAACTTGATTATACACTGTAGTTTTTTTTCACATTTCTTTTGTCCGCAAATATTTATTACTTACGTAGAAGGATTTTAGTAACAAACAAGAATTGAAATTCATTATTCCATGTATTAACGTGCTGAATACAAATTTTGTTGCGAAGATGCATGGTAACAAATATATGGATGGATGAGGTTTATTATAACAAAGAGGTACATGTGTAAAAAAATCAATATCACAGAGTTTTAAATATTAGCGAGCCCGAGTAAAAATGATCTTTCGCCGTCCACCGTTTCCAGTAGGAAATGCCGAAGAAGGGCAGAGAGCTCTGGAACATGCAGATGACAGGATTCCATCTAAAGAATATTCACAAAAATGGTTGCAAATATATGATCGTTGTTTTACAGTTGTTCTTAACATCATTGTGTGGGTTGTGATTTCAGTAATATATAGAGAGAACAAAAGTTTTACCCAATTCACAGTAGCACCTATTACAACGATCAGGAGCTACGACAAATGCTCCAGGCTTAGAGCATGGAATATTTGTATCGCCAAATCCTTCAATTCTTGTAAATCTACTACGTGAACCTGTATATAAAATTAGTAACCAAGCAATTAATTAATTCCTTGAATCTATTTACATACAAACATTTTGTGCATACGGTAAGTTACGGTAATTTGGGAATAGCGTGAAAATGATTGTTGTTTTTTTACTGCCAAATTATATGACTAATTACTATACATGTCATGGCTATATAGAGAGAGCGAGAAAATGTCAGATACGTGTATGAAATGGTTATTTTAAGTCATAATTATTTATTTTGTAGCTTGTAAACCATTTTTTGGGTTTATGTACAGCAGTACATATAGAACATGAGACATTATGTCATTATGCTATAATAAAGATTCCTTATGCAGCAATTAAACTTGTTGTATTTACTCTTGCACATTTTTTCCATCAATTCATGGTCCGTCCGTTTGAAGGGAAACGGAAGTACTTAACATGCATTTTTGCTTGCCAGAAACAGAAACAGAAACTATTTGTCTATATGAGATTTTATAAATTTTACTATACATGCAGATTTACATTTTTTAGCTATCTAGATTCTAGAATTGTTGGCTACATGCTTTATTCTGTATTTATCATGTATACAATTCAAGTTTTATTGCTTGATCGTTATATTCTTTTTGCTCCATGAATAGAGACAAAAACGCGGATTTAATTTGTACCTTTATTGTAATGCATTTGTGTGTATGGACACACATTTCCTTGAAAGAGTGAAAACATATCTATACAAATCGATTGAAATTTTTTTTGAGAGATTGCATGGACATATATATATGCTTACCATACTGCTGCGGATATGGACTTGAAGCTGGGAAAAAGTAAACGAAAACACACCAAAGTAATAAAACTGATGTTGACTTTGCCATCTTTTGTTTCTCTTCACTGAAAAATCCTTTCGACTTACACTTTAATTAATTGTTGGCAGTTGGGAAAAGCACTAAGGAAAGAAAGTATTTAAGAAATAAATAACAACTGTAATTATACTAATTAGTAAATTAGCATTCGTCTACAGAAACAATTAGTTTAACTGAATGTTTGAATGGCTAATAGCTAATTAACTTAACGAACTATGAAAATGATGTATTCCGTATCACAAAATTGTATGTATGACTTTCATCTGGAATCCACAACTGGCTTTTATTTATTTCTATAAGAATGCAAAAAAAAGTCGCAAGTAATATTGCGATGCTTTTCCAGGTACATGGGCATGAATCACATATAAACGTGAATGGAAAAAGTGATTGTGCGGTGGTGACGAGTGACTTTTACGTACTTTGTCTATGAGATAAGACCGCGTCTTGAGAATTATAATGAGTATTATGTCCAGTCCATATATAAAATTGTTGTGTACAATCTACGAATAATGACATTGCACATTATTGCCCATCAGAAAAGCATTTGATCATCTTGCATATTTCGTATTATTGAACTTCAAATCGGTTCTCAAAAGAATACACATATACATATATATATACGACACGTCATTGAAATATCTCAAAAAACGATGATATACATACCACAAACACACCTTGAAGCAGACACGCCTGGAAAAATTTAGCATGCAATGCACAACAAAATGGGGTTTTCAACGTTATCCATCGTGTCCTTTTACTTTCGTGTCCGAGTTAATCCCATTGCTAATTTAACTTCTACATAGAATGTAACTACTGACTGTGAATGAAATCAAAAGGATAAATGACAAAACAATGGAAGTTGAAATAGGAAATTTTAAACCGTCATAAGAAATTCATGCTGAACTTTACATATTCTTCCAGTTCGAGTAAATGAAATGCGTAATGAAACTAATGGATGACAACGAAATACGTAAAAATACATATTATGCGTGTATGATTGTACTGCTTGCCATTTTCTAACCACAAATAAAATAATTAACTGGTGCGTTTTAGTATTCTATGTATATGTTCTTATGACTTTTGACTTGAAACAGGAAGTAAGCAAGGAAATTTGTTCGATAACTTTTAATACTTTGATTAGCTAACCAAATATAAAGAAAAAAAAACCAGCCAAAAAAGACAGATAAAAAGCATAGCATGGACTAGTATTTTTGCGTCAAGTCAGTCTTCTGTACAAGACGAAGGAAAAAAAGATGTTTGAATCTATCGATACGGAGTGAGCAGTATATGCACATACAGTTGAGAACTAACGATTACACATGTGTACATGAATTTGTAATATGCGGATAGAAAACTCACTTTGTGGTAGGCAATAGTATAGGCATGTATTAGTAAAGTCAAAATAACAACAATTATATATGTATATGTATATATATGTGTGTGTCAGCCAAAGTGTACAACTAATAAATACAGGGACGATGAGTCATTCGTTAATGTCGCTTTTGTTGTTGCTCTTTCTACGAAGTGTGTTGTATTTTGTACATGTGTGTACATGCAGTATACAGTACAGTATTATACACATGAGGTGAGGATTATTATGCGTCCAAAATATTATTGTGAATCATTCCATGTACACTATCATCATGGAGTGACTAGATCTCATTCGATTGTACGTTGTTGTGTGTAGTTTGTATTTGATGAAGAACAGCAAAATTCAAAATGAAGACCAGCAGTTGTAGTATTGTAAGTTGTCTTTTATCACAAACTATACTATACATGAATGAATTTTAGAGACAGTGAACTGAGTCACTCATTAGATTTTAGTATGCTATAGTAAGATATGCAATATCTCACTTCTTTTTACACTGTCACATTAAACTAACGTAAAGCTTTCCCATTAGAGCCTATACGTTTATTTATTTTGTTATCGCTCACCAACCTCAAAGTGCACGCAGCACACAGACACAATTTCATTAATACGCGTCGAGTCAATTCAACACAATTTATTAGTTCTAATTTTTTTGTGTACGCGTAATAATAATACGACTGTGACATCTCTTCATTCTTTAGTTGACTTTTGCCATTATATTGCACATGATATTAATATTCATTTAAGCAAATCTGTGAGTGAGTGAGTGAGTGAGTGTTCCTGATTTTGCTTTCAATAATTTTATCCAATATAAAGTCACAGTTGTCAATTTTGCGTTTGTGTAGACATATAGTTCAGGCTAGGTTTGTAAATAAATCTCTTTAATCAATTTTGTGAATGCTATACGTGCATTATAATGGAAATGGCGAAATGGGTAACAAATTCTAATCTATAATATCTCACAATATACTCCATGACGTTCGACGAAATATCAACAAGTAATTCAAGGAAAAGGAATATATATACAATAATAATATTAGTATTTACGAAAATGTTCACTCTTTTTCATCCTGTTCCACCACCAAACAAAATTAAGTGCAAGTTTAATTGTATCTGTTATTTACCCTGTGCCTTTTGTAAATACTGAAAAAAAACAACTGCATGAGACAGAGGAAAAAATCTCATGTGAATTACAAAAAAGTTTTCGGAAAAAGTTGATGGGAAATCATTAAATCAAGCAAGACGACTCAATAATGGGATCACAATGAGATCATGTATGTATATACACAAAACAACAATTACACTACAATAAATACATACTATTGTAAAAGCCCATGAAACGATTTAATATTATTATAACTTTTATATCGCCGCTCATATGTGCATATATATATATACGTGTATTTAATGGAGCTCATATATAGCTCCGAGCTATATGCCCAGTTATTGAAATAATTTTTATTTTACTTCCTCTTGACAAAAGTTTTTCGTGTTAAATAAAATAAATGGTGCATGTGCGTGTGTTTGGGGCAAAGAAAAAGTGTATAAAATATTTAATTAAAGCAGATCGGTAATTTTAATTACACGGATCAAGGTGCAATTCATGCCCCGGTATTATTCAAGACAGTTCGTGGGAGAGTTCTTCCACAGGTTGTTTTTTTTCTCTCTTTCTCAATATTTGACTTTTATTTTAACTGCAGTTGTACTTTATTTATAGTTGGTGACGACAGAAATAATATTATTATATCATCCTTAATTTTAATGTACAATTAAGTAATGCCGTTGTGAGAGTCTTCTTGATTTTGTTAATATTCTGTTATGTGAAGTGTACTTAAGTCGAATCGCTGTGTAATTCAATTCCTTCTTTCTCTTATCGTAGTCTCGTATTAAGTATATAATTTAAAACTTATTTAAGATAAACTTTTGATCTGTTTATATATTTAAAAGATTGCCCTATATTTCCGATTTAATGTGCTGACCTTTTACATTCTCAAGACTTGCTTATTTTCATTTCATATAGTTTATTATTGACATCGTTGTTGATTGTCACAATTTAACAAGTATTTATATATATAGACTACATTTTAGACAAGTGTTTACCGAAATACTTTGATGTATATATATTATATACAGACATAAATCTCTTGACTGACTCAATCAATTTTGTTATTTCCTTATTATCTTGCAGTTCCATATAACTATGTATGTACATTAACGATTATTTGTGTATGTATAATAACACGAAAGATGTGTATCTTGATTATGCTATACATAAGTATATGTATATCCGTATTTTTTTTGTATCATTTTTCATGATTTTTTTCAATACATTATGAAGTATTTATTTACGAAGATTAGATTAAAAAAAGGCTCATTTGGAAAAATCATACATATATCATTAATCTAAGGGCGTTTGTTTGTAAGGATTATTATAATAACTATAATATACTCTATTCTCCATTATATTCTAATAATGTATTTTGTTGTCGTTCTCATTCACAGGCCAAAGTAAAGAAAGTAAATAACAATTCGTTGTTGGTGGATGCTGTTGGAGCTACGACATATTTTACGATTTGAAGGAGAAGAAGATGTTAATTAGAATGATTGTTTGAGTAGTGTCATGAGAGTTGAATGACTACTCTTTTTATTATAAAGGAAGACGGAGAGAGAAGAATTCATTATGGACTCGGAAGGGAGACCGATTCCATTGCCTAGGACGACAGGCAGAAAAAATTTAAGCGGATTTCGTCATTTAGAAGATTCTGACAGATCATCATCGTCTGATGATAATAGTCGAAATTCTATGACAGTGCCAATACCAAGCTCGGATTCTCAAGTGCCTTTTAAACCTGTGCCATTACCACGTAAAATTACTAAAAGACTGACAAATAGTAGTGATAATGACAAATCTAGCGACGAACTTTTATCAAGTATTCCAGACTCTCCACGCCTAACGAATCAACAAGCCTTATCAAGTGATCCCAAGCGTATGACTTTGAATATTTTCCAAAGACAACTGGATAATCCTTTTGGAACTGAATTTGAAGAAAGTCTTAAAGATGCTCCATCATTAAAAACAATACCTTCTCCATTTGAAGAAGTACCACCAGATGTATGGACTAAATTTCCATCTGTCTCTTCTTCTGCATGGAAAACGGAAAATAATGAAAATGTGTCTACTGAAACTACTCTTCAAACTCCATCATCATCATCCGCGTCTTCGGCATCCTCATCATCATCGCCACCGCATCTTGAAAGGCGCCTCAAGAAAAACTTATCATGTCCGGGTGCACCCGAGTCATCTCATCAACAAGAATATGATGTGCAGGAAGAACTCAATAGGGAATCCATTTATGAAACCATCTCTTCATATTCATCCTCCGAATCAGGATTATCAAATATCGGTGTAGGAGTATCTGCTCAAGATGAAACTCATGGTAGTATATCAAATGGGAACTTTCGTTCTGGATTCCAGATTGATTCATTTGAACGTCCATCGTCAGTGGGAAGCCTCTCCAAATCAAAAACAGACATGTCTGAGGAATATGTAAATGTACGTCCTCCTGAAGCAAGTGCTTCAAATGTTAGTAGTAGTAGTAGTAGTAAAAATAAAAATTTGCGACATAAAACTTATGAAAAAGAAATATTTAAAACTTCAAGTGTTCTAGCTAATAAAGAATTTGAGGAGCAGCAAAATGAAATTGTTCATCGGCGGAACTCTGCTAATAGAAATACTAAAAGTATGGAAGTTAAAAAGAAACATGAATATGATGAAGTAGCGATTGAAGATGGGGATGTAATTATAGTAAATAGATCATCAACGTCTGTCCTACCTGGCGGTGGTGTTTCAGAGGAGTCTGTCAGTAATTCAACTAGTAATACATGCTCAAATTCGAGTCTTCCATCAAGGAATTCCGTTGTGATGGAATTTGATCCTCTGTGCCAACCTCATATGGAATCTGGAAATTGTCAAGAATATGAAGATGTGGATGGAGAAGAAGAAAACCATGGCTACGTTCCAGATAATCCAATGGGAGATGAGATTCCGAGAAGAAAATCTTTCAAATCAACCGTAGGATGTGTTAGTGAGGAAGAAGAATATGAACCTGTTCTACCTATCTCAAATCCACCTTCCACAAGTTGTGTTGGTAAAGATGAAATGGATACGTCAACAAAATCTGAAGAATGTGCACCAGCTTGTCATCCATCAATTATAGCCATCAAAGCTTCGGACCCAAGTCACAATTTTCTAAGGCGGCTGAGCCATAAGATGAGACTTATACCCATAAAAGAAGAATCCTCTCCTGGTAAAAGTACTACTTCTAATACGGATTCAACTTTATCCGTAACAACAGGAACATGTATAAAATGTTTTGAAGAACATCCAGAAAATATCCGTTGTAAATTTTCTCCAGTCGCGAGGGAAAATATTATTTATGCTTCCAATTTATTTAAACCGGCTGGACTCAGTAAACGAGACTTTGTAAAAAGGTGGGCTGTTCTGTCAAAAGGGAAAATAGTATTTTATAGTAAACAAGGAGAATCCAAAACAATAGATACGGTTAGTCTGGAAAAAGTAGTTATGATCTCAAAGAAAGATGACCACCGTGTTAGTCAGAGTCCTTATGATTTAAAATGTTTTCAATTGACTTTGGGAAATGGCAAACATTCTACCATGGTTCTAGCTGGAACTTCCGAAGGGGAAAGATCCGCATGGATGCAAAAATATATTGAAGCATTTACCTCAACATTTCCTACAAACATTATTTCATCTTATGATCGTGGTGGATGGTGTTTCATCAAGGTAACTTTTAAATTTAAAATTTGAAAATACATAAAATATTTAGCGAATTTCGTTTCGCTAAATATTGTAGCAATTATTAATTCTACTAGTATGTTATAATTTTTTTTTTATAGGAAACTGTTACTAGTGAGTGGCATCCAAGCTGGTTTGTATTGAGTGAAAGGAAATTAATGTACTCCTTCAACAATTGTGAAGACTACTATCCACTTGATTTACGAAAAGTTCGAGGAATAAGTACGTGAAAAATGAACAAAAGTACTCTAAGGTATTTCTGATGTATCTTACAACGTATTATATGGTCCTTTTCCATTTTAATTTGCAGCCTTAAGCCAAAAAGAAGGAGAACAGAAATGCTCATTTGTTGAAAACTCGATTGTTTTGACGATTGACTTGATAAACAAAATACTTTATATGCAAACGGAAAGCTCTAAAATGACTTCAGCCTGGGAGAAAGCAATACGCTCCGCCGCTCTCTTTAATGGAGGGACCTTTGATGAAATGCAATTGACAACGGACGATGTGCCTGTGATTGTCGATAAATGCATTGCATTTTTGTATGCCCATGGTAATTTCACATACATTACACATGACATTCTGATTGTAATGTACAAGCATTATCTGTGGTGTCTGGAGTTTTTTGAATGGCTCTGGTCAATATTACCAATGCTTTAAATTTCTTGTTGTAGGCATCTTATCTGAAGGAATTTATCGACAAAGCGGTGCAAATAGTAGAATCAGTGGTCTCCTTGAAGATTTCAAAAATGATGCCTGGGCTGTCCAAATATCTCATAAAGATTTTTCTGCTCATGATGTTGCTGGTGCTCTGAAACGATTTTTTCGAACCCTACCCGAGCCGTTAGTGACAGCCAATTTGTATCGTCGATGGATATCCGCATTTGGTATATTAAATAAAATAAAATAAATTGAACCAATAAAAATAAAATAAAATGTTTTTACATAGAAAAATGAATGAATCTTTCATCTTTCACTGATATGACAAAAACATGGATTAACGCTCGTGGGAGATAGTAGATGGTGGGTAGAATGCAACAAGGAAAAACGGTTTTTTTTGTATCTCTGCATTCTTTTCTAGCCACAAGCCAGCACAGAAAACATTTTCAGTATACACCAAAGCAAACTGTGCTACGGTCAAACTAATTAAATTTTTGTTAAATATGACTTTTAATTTTGTTTATATAAAGGAATCACCAATAGAGGAATGAAACTGAAGGAGTATGGTGCTCTCTTGGATGAGTTACCAGAAATAAATTATAACATCTTAAAAAAACTGATTTGTCATTTGTATGCTGTACATGAATTACACGACAAGAATTTAATGCCTTTGGATAACTTGGTATGGTCAAAAACATTTACTTTCTCTTATTTTGATTGTCATTTAAATTCTGCACTCGGAAATTCATGTATGTAAGTGGTAATAGTAAGTATTCTAACACATTTATTTTGTTCTCTCGAAAATATAGGCTCCGATTTGGGGACCTACTTTGATGAATGTCGACGTAGGAGTTGATGATGTGAGTTATTTTTCTTTTCTTGTACAAGTACATATGTGTTGATAGTTTGATACTCACTGTCTCATTAGAATGAGGCACACATTTAGAATAGTAGTTGGTATGAATGGTACGGAATGAATTCATGTGTTGCGAAGAAAGAAGAAAGAATGAAATGTGTGTGAGTTTTCTTAATGGAGAAGGTTTGTAGTTTGTACGGAGAAAAGTTGCAGGTTGAATTAAACCGAAGGGGTGAATGTGAAAGTAGGAGGTAACCCATCAACATGTGAGAGAAGTCTCGCATCAGTTCTCCAAAAGTAGATTTGTATGCGGAGAGTCGGATTGATTTGGTATTCTGAGGATTTTTTTTCTGTTTTTTTTTTTTGCGTTCCAAGGCAACCAATCTTGTGAAATCCTATGAAATTTCCGTTGCCCAATGTGGAGTCGTGAAAGATCTGATTGAAAACTACTATATACTCTTCCGAGTTGATCCTCTAGAGATAGCCAAGGAGAAGAAGATTCAAGAGGGTCTGGAAAAGTTTCACTTGGGCTCAGTCAAGTACAATTTTAAGTTTTTTGAAATGATATTTTATGCAAATGTGGAAAATTGGATTCGTCATAAGATCTAAATTCTATTGCAAATTCGACAGATTACCAATAAATTTGCTATAATAAATGACATGTTTTTGTAAGATTAGTTTCTATTTTCCACATTTAAAATACCACAGGAAATGAATTATGAAATTTCACTAAACTCATTTTCGTACACATACTTTTAACATACCTACGTGGTTTTTTTTTGCAGAAGAAAAGTTTCCGGAGACATGCGAATCTATGTACATATACATGAGCGAGATGAGAATACAGCCATTCAAATTACGGTTCGAATAGAAACAAACAAAATTCCTTGATCGCTTAAATTCACTAGAGACGTAGCCAACCCTGAGTCAGATTTATCCATCAATTTCCTATTGTCTTGCTCATTTAACCGTCCGTCTAGTGTTGATTCATCCAGACTTTTTTTTCATCACACTTTATTTCTCCCGCTGTACAGTGTCTTGTTAAATCTCCCTTGAAGTATGTATCTAAAATTCACTTTGTGTTTTTAATTCCAGTTACCACCAGCAGCAACTGCAGCAGCAGTTGTAGAGCAAATAGCCAAGAGTACACACCAAGCAAAATCTTATGATAGTTTATCACTTCACGAGGTCATTTGTTCAAAATCCATGGAACGCCCTTTATTTCCTACAGAAAAAGTAATTTGAGTTCTAATTTACAGTATGGTTACATTTGACCATTTAAAAAAGGAAAAGTAAATGACTTTTTCTCATTGCCCCCATTTATTTCGTAATTTATAAATAAAGGTTTCTGAGGCTATCCTGCGATGGTCTATTTGGGATGCAGAAGAAAGAAAAAGCAACTATTTGATTCTGAAGAGGAATACATTATATCCTGCTTTAATTCCTTACGTAAGAATATTCCACGTGTTTGTTTTTCCCCTCTTTTTCTTTACTAAAGTTGAGTTGTTCATGTATAAGAAATGGAGCTTGTAAAAGAAGATGGAATGATTTTGTAGGCTGTGGATCAGACTTCGGTATACGGAGAGTTCAAGTACGCGGACAGCAAGTCAAAGTCATTTCGTAAATATAGTTTTGAATTTAGCGGAGCCAAGTTGAAGTGCTTTAAGGATTCTAAGGTAAGATTTCAATTCATATAGCGAGATAAATATTAGAAAAGGAGAAGGAGGATGAGTAAAAAACTTTCCTTTCATATTTTTCACTCAAATCTTGTGAATTAGAAATGAATACATGCTTTGGACTGACAATGTGAAGTTTAAATTTCAAATTGTAATGGAACAATTGAAAACTAACCTTTTTTTCTGAAAACTTTTACATATATGTATTATGTATACATATATGTTTTTCCTTCACATATAAATGTCCCTGTTTGAATGCATATGCCATCTCTCCCTTTCTTTCTCTTGTTAAATTTTTTCATGCCGTATTCAGTATTAACTATTCATAATTGCATAATGCTTATTTTATAGGCTACATCCGAGTTGGAATCTTGGAATATCGAAGATATCGTGTGGTACATAGGTCATGAACCAAAAAGGTACGAGAATTAAAATTAAATTAAAAAATACTATACTGTAGACTATTTAATAGAAGTCTTTTCTACTTTCATAGACTATAATTTTACATTATATATTCTTTTGACTTTTGCATCGTATTCTTACTGTATTCTTGTTTTTGTTTTTTCATTAACTGTCCCGTATCACTCAATACATACATACCTCAATTTTAACAAAATATTTTGTTATCTTTTTGTTGTCAACTAATAATGGAAAAGGACGCCACCCACAAGGTAAACATTTTCACTGATTGAAGATTGGTCATTTAATTATTGTTGTTTCATTAATTATAGTATTATTCATTATGCTTTCTCATTTTCCAGATTAAACTTTACGTTTACCCCTCGAAACTACGGATTTAAGAGGTAAGCATGAACTTTTTTTTGTATTTTGCATACGAAATCACTTTTGTATTGACTTATACCTGCATGAGTTTGAAATGGTATATGTATATTTGTAATGTGTTTACTTTTCCCTGCTTATAAATGGTAAATACATCAATAGATATGCTATTGTATAATACTTGTACTTATACTCACAATCAGGCCACTGATATATTTTTTATTATAAACACACACAACTCTTTCAGTTTGGTCATACTATTTTTAATTACTCCTGTCACATTGTCGACATTCAATTTAACTCAAACGCACTGGAGGAGAAAATGTCCCACCAACGTTGTTTGAGCTCTTACTCATAGATTGATTCTTCGATTCAATCAGACCATCATATAGTTTCTCTTAATAAACTAATATTCTATGCATTAACATAATGAACAATGAAGACTTTTCTAGTTAACTTTTTGCTGGTGTTTTCATCAAAAGTGATACATATTACAGAGTACTACCAATTATTAATATGTCATTGTACCAAATGAACAATTTAAATTCTGTCTATTTCTTTTTCATTTCCAGAAGTAAAGAAGAGCCTTATTTTGGAAATGTGGTGAGTGTTAATACACAAGAAGAGCTGCACAAATTCATATGCATGATGATTCTTGGAGAGGCAAGTTATAATGAATAGACTATATACATTTTGCTTTTATATAGACGGACAGAGAGAGACATGCTCATCTGGGCAGTAGCAATATAATTTCGTTAAAACAAAGAAAATTTAATGACTGGATTGGTATTTTTTGTTTTTTTTTGCTTACAGCATCCAATCGGTCTGTACCCTTCAGTCATCCTGTAGTTTATGAAGCACCTTTGATACCTTTGATACCCTAATAAAAAGCTGGAAAGTAAATCGAAGAGAATGAATAGCTCTTTGTGAGCAATTCATTAAAGATAGACGACTCAGTTTTGATAAGTTCTGATATAACAGTAAAGAAAAGCAAAAGCTAAAAGGCCGCTTGATTCTCCTTGTTATTTAATCATGAAGTTGTTGTTGTCGTCTTTTCTACATTCACCGAAAGCTGAACTTGCATTATGACCATGGTAAATCCAACTCGTAAAAGCCTACACTCATTCACCTTCAATTCAAATGGAATGGGAGAGAAAAATAAACTGTGAAGTAAACTGAAGAAGCAGCAGAAGCATGTTTTGAAGAAGGAAAATAGCAGCCATGTAAGCAAGAGTAATACGAAAGACAAAGTTTAAGTCAAAATTAGTGACTCAGGGAAGTCAATGAGAAAAAACTACTGTATGAGATTTTTAGTAGCCCATTAACTCTACCAATCCATCATGCACCGCCTGTCATCTCTGAGCCATTTCTTTCTCAATTCCTTAAAAATTAACTACAACAATTTACTCTACATTGAATGCCAAATTCCTCCAGCCACCATTCGTTTGATATTGTTGAACAACAATGTAAAAAAAAATTCTATTTCAAGACGTAACGAGAACATAATGTAAAGAACTCATGAAGTTTTGCCGATATTTCACATGTGTGTGAAAAATGCAAATTTTTATGTCATCTGAAAACAGTGAGTGTTTTCGATGCGTAATCGAATAATGACTACTGTATGACTAACTGTGTTTTTTTTGACAACTGTCGGTGTATCAGTAGAAAGTTCAAAGCGAGACAATTTGTAAGCAGTTTTTATTTACGGATCCGTGATGCCAATGAATTATTAATGATGGAAAAAGGATAAAATCAAACGCATTTTTCAACGAGGGGTTATTGTGTGTGAATATTCTCCGGAGAATACCTATATCGGTATAACATGTGTATAATGTATATAGGACTATACGATAATTGATTGACTGTTGTGATAAAGTACGATGCAATCTACGTAAGCACTTTGCCTTGATAGGGGAATCTATTGTGAATATATCAATTGTGTAAAATATTTATTTAGATACGTATACGTATTAAAAGTTATCGTGAAAAGTTAACATACCTAATAATATTATGCATAGCTTAAACTTGAAAGAAGGTGCTTGCAACACGCTGTGGTAAGTTGATCGACATGGTTATAAAAAATCTTTACAGTTCAAATTACAAGTTAAATCTTACGTAGCATAGTGTAGAATCTACACTGTAGATTGATTTTTTGACTTTTTTTTGTAAACCCGGATTTGGAGTCTGGTCGGGTTTCTTTAAGAAAAGTAATTGACGATGAGTTTTACCTTATATAGTCTAGTCAACAATCTAATTGGATGATTTTTTATTTATTTATATGTACATGCTTTTATTCCTCCATAAACTATTTCGTGATCTTGTTACTTACGTATTTCATTGACTAATACTTATTATGACATTTGACTTATTTTCTAATCTTGTACTCATATAGAATGTGTACATATTACATACTATGTGTATTAGCTTACATTCCTCACTGTACTTATTTCAATTTGAATTGAACATGATTGTATGGAAAATCAGAGTTAACTTATTGAATACAAGTAATTATCGTACCGTTCACTATTGAATTGAGATTTTCTACACCTTTTTAAGAAGTATTTGCACAATTCAGAATTGTCAATTATGAAACCAACCGAGTACATATTTTTAAAATTTTGTAATATGATCTTTGTATACATGAAAGTAGCCTTTTTCTATGATAATTTTGATAGTAATAATAAATATGCGTCATTGATTACTTAATGTGATGTAACTATTATTTATATGAACATTTCCAAGGGTTTGATGTACAGTAATCGTGGATAGAAGATCTAATTATCCTTAGTACGCTGTCCATCGTAATTGTAAATTTCCCTTTACGTTGACTTGAAAATTTATGACCTGTGGTGGATACATATTTAGCTGTACTATAAAAATAAATGTTTAGATTTCATTTTGTGTTTAAAAAAAACAATTGAATAGATTTATATTACATCTTCTTCTTCATACATTTGGGATTTTGAGTAATTATCTATGTGAGCAATGTATTCGTGCCAATAATTCTCATTTCGGACACAGAAATAGTAGGAGGAAAATAATTTTATTAGTCTCGAATATAGTCACCACCAAGTTGAATATGTGTCTCCCATCTGGACTGTAAGTCCTCTACACCCTTCAAAAAAATGATGAAGTTTTTGAATGGAGGCAGTTTCAGAACCTTCAATTTTTGAAAGTTCACTCCTCGTGTCCCTTAGCCTTCAATAATTCAGCCGATTCTTGCTATTCACAATACACTACGTCTTATTCTCTCTTACTGCTAGAAATCTCGAAAGAATCGGTCATCGTTAACTGTCTTAAAGCTAAGATGACAAAATCCACCTCGAGCCGAAAAGAGTGATGCTCGGAATTTTTTGAGAAACCAAAAAATTCCTGATTTTCGGGAATCTTTTCCATGGTCAGGGGTAATTCTACATGGTATTGGGTACATTCACTGACGAGCTCTACCAATGAACTCTGTGACATGTATGAACATTTTGGCCCTGTATCCGGATTTCTCTGAATTTTTCCCTTTTTTATTAGCACATAAGGCTCTATAGGTTCGTTTTCACGACATGTCCTCATCAAAGTGCAACCTACCAAATTCAAATTGATTTGATGAATTAATTGCCTGTGCCCAAGACAGGGCACCACATTACCTCACTCGACTTTCGTGAATCCCGGTTTCGTAGATTCCGAGTACAGTAAAAAAGACTGATGAAAGCAAAATTTCTACTTCTTGATTTTCCGAAAAATGAAAATTTTCATTTTTTCTATTTTGTAGACTAAATGAGTGAGGAGTGTCAAACTACGCAATTATACTCATATGCGTGAGATCTATTACGCATTAAGTTATTTCCGTCCTAGCTCATGTATTTACGAAATGAAAGGACTGGCACGAATACATTGCTCACATAGATAAAACACACAAATCGGGATTACGCTGTCTGGATAAGTAGTTAAATCATTCCGCTTGAATAGGCGAATTGACAGACATAGTTTTTTTCAAAATTGTAAGTCATAATGACCGACTACGATTATGACTTGGTGTTTTTTTCTAGTTGCCTTTATGTAGTTTGATGTAGATTAAATCGGCGCAGAGTATTGATGACTTGTGGTTGTATATATACATATATATCTATATAAAGTCAAGACGATGGGCTCACATTTATATTTCATACTTTATACAGACTAGGGAATACTATATATACTTAGGTACACATTTTCCTTCTTCTATTCTTAATTAATTAAATAGTAATTCCGTCGTGGACTCTAATGAATAAATTAAAGGAGACAGAGCAACCGATAGTTCACTTTACTTTTTGGCCCAAATCGATTCATTTACACTGACTTTGCCTACACGACTCTGTTCACGCTTTATTTTATAGTCACTCTTGGATAGAGAGTCACAGATATAAAACCGGAATATTTCTATGGACATTAAAACCCTGAGAATATAGATGCCTTCAATAAATGTCTGTCAGATATATATATATATACAGATATGTATATATATAATATATGTATATTATAATAATATGTATATCTGTATTCTCAATAGCCTGTCTATTTTACTATTAATATACGTTGTAGAAATGCTTGAGTATTTTCTAAGGACCGTCTTACACTGAAAATTCAACTGATTATTATTATTAATTATTTACCAATAGACAATAATTAGTGTACTTTAATGTTGTAGAACATTGTTTACATTCGTTTTATTCATTAAGTTAACGTTAGTCGACAGTATTATTTATATGCAATTAAGTAAATAATAATGTATTTTTAACGCAGTAATGAATAGTAATAATCGAATTGGAAATACATACATTATCATACTTTGATATTGTCTTCAGACAGATGATTGCATATATTTGTACCATGCACTTTTACAATTACACTGTACCATGCACAACTTGTATTTATCTGTAGATATTTTGTACAGTAAAACGTGTTGGAGCTCTAGTGTTGCATTTTAATATAGAAAGTAAAAGTAAAATTGTAATTGTGCAGTCAAGCGTATATATACTATATATGTACCTATATGTATATATATATATTTGAATGTGAGTAAATATTCTGGTTGTGCTGTCATTTGATTTTGATGTGTCGTATTTGGTTGTAGATACGTTCGTATCAAGGATGAAAATAGTCAGAGAAAAAACAATATATAAACGGACTGATGTTGTTGAAAAAGTTAAAACCAGTGAAGCGTTTGTCTTTTGGACAATAGAATTGTTAAAAAGTGAGTCAAAAGGGCAGGAAGAGCTTTGAGTGAATGGGGGACTTTGAGTCAAAATGACACGACACGGTTAGACGGCTTGGCCAGAGAGAGAAAGAAAGAGAAAGAGAGACACACACACACACACACACGGAAGGGAGAGTGAGAGAGGTGCCCCATCAATTATTCCCTACTAATGAATAATTCTTGATGCTCCCTCGTGCAGATCATCAACATGGTCTCCCTACGTCCAATTACTCTTGCCAAAAGAATGACTGTCTTCTTCTCCTCCTCCTCCTTCTTCTTGAAACTGAAATCATTGTCTCTAATTAACCGCCACCATTCACTTAACCAGAACTCCTCACCGACAAAAACATTAAGACGGAATATGTAAGGGAGTGAACGAACGAACGAACGGACAAACGAACGAGAGAAGAACAAATAACTTTTAAACTTGAACTAAACCAAGAATCTCGCTTATTTCCGCAACGAATCACATTATACAGATATCACATCACATCTCTTAATTACTTAACATTACTTATTTCCTCATGATTAGTTTTCTCTCTCACTCACTCACTCTCACTCATTCTTTGTCTTTCAGTGTATCACTTTCTATGACTATATACTCCCCATGCTACACCGTACTATACTCTGAGTTTCATGTGTGTATATACATTTCTCATTTCAAGTCCGCAGGTGACAATAATCATATACCATATTATATTTCCAGATTCCCTCCCTTTGTACTTTGTACAGATAATGGTGACTTGAATACATGTCAAATATATGAAAGATGAATAGGGAAGGACAAGGTTGACACGTACTTATTAGCATCAAACCGTCCATATTAAATAATATTGTAGTATATTGTACAGATACATACTTATATATACAGATATGTACCATGTAAGACACATTGTACAGTATTGTACACAGACAATTTACTCATCCTCTGACGCTGATGAGTATTTCGTCCCGAGAGTCCCATATTATGATTTTTCCTCTCCTTTGTAAACTTTCCTACTTCCCTAAATTGAGTTCCATTTTCTTCCAACTAATTCACACTAGTCCTTAATTTATCCATCCTAATTGACTTTGGAACTTTCTGTTAAAATCTCATCCTCCTTCCACAGACACTTGTCATCTCCAATGTACATTGGAACTAACTACATACAGATTGTGTTCCCTCTTTTGTACATATTCTCTCCATGTCTCCACTGTGTTTTGTGTTCCTCGTTCAAAATAGAACTCATTACAAACTCTTACTATTCATTCTCATCCTATTTGTCCCTTATGAATTTCCACTTTCTTTCTCTTCTTCATTTGTCTTTCCTCTTTCCATCTCTCTCTCTCTCTCTCTCTCTCTCTCTCTCTCTCTCTCTCTCTCTCTCTCTCTCTGTCTTGTTTCCCTCTGAACTTGTCAACTTTTAAACTCATTCCCAACTCGGTAATTTTTCTCATTTATTTCCCCTTGTAATCTAATTAGCTTTCATTTAAAAATATAACTTTTAGTGTCATTTTATCATTTTTTTCTTATCTCACACAAGACTTTTATGTAATAATAAATGTTTTTGTCTTCCATTGAAATCCCGTTGTAAATTTAATTGTGCACATCATGTAATTCAATGAGCATGTTAAACAATGTATTTCCCAGTTTTTTTTTGTTTACCCGTATCATGTAAAAGAATACAAAATTCATCACAGTTAAGCAGATTAGGGTTCCTCTACTCGACTTGGACTATAAAAAAAAGGGTTTAGGAATGTGTTGACTGAGAGAATGGTAATACAACAAGTTTTATCATTATTACCATTACTTTTATTGTTATTTTTCGTCAGATTTTTAAAGAGACGAGAGAATAGGAAATCCGAGTTGTAACACACATATACCTGTCCAATCTATACAATTTTGATGAGGAGTGCGTCGTATTCTGTATATACCTGAACAACCACAACCCAAAATGTAATGCACACGAATACATAAACAAACAAACACACACACGCATGCATGCATATGTACAGAGATATTACACATACCAAAAAACGAAAGAAAAAAGGACCGAGGGGAAAAATCTTCAAAAATACATGATTTACTGTGTACATTATTTACTTGGTCTGACTCTTCTCATTTGCCATTAACGTGTTGATCCTTTTGTACACGGATTTACCTTTTTACCCATGTTAAACTGTATATTTTAATTTCAATGTATTGAAAAAAGTCTTTGAAATATTAGGCAACAACCATAGATTACAGAATGAAGTGTAGTGGGAACTCCGATAAAGTCAACGACGACAACAACAAAGCAAATGATTTCTGTAGTATATCTCTCTATATAAATAAAGTTGTTGTGTGTGCATGTTGAGTTGTCGATGGAATCCGGAAAACAATACAGTTATTTGGTTTTGAGATTTTTTTTGATTGACTGTTTTTTAACGATGGAATTCAGTTTGTATGACGACTCTCTCCTTGTTGTTATAGACGTGTACTTGCCAATGAAAGTTCAAGTTGTGCCATTGTTTCTTTCCATTATGTATATTCCTTGTACACGGAAACGATTAGAGTTATAAAGTTTGAGAAAATGAGACGGATAGAAATAATGATGGAAAACTAAAGATGGACTGGAAATTGACAGTTGTTATTGTCTTGCCAAAAGACATTAGAATTATATTACATATATAGCTTTTGCACAGATAATCATTTCGATATCTATTTATACTATAGATACCGTGTACACATGTACACATAAACCAAATGAAAAATAAACCCTCTATAATATAATATCTAATGTCTCCGTCGTCCGTATGAATCCCCCACAAAAAGCCAAAAGAATCAACATCATGAGGGGGAACATGTATATGTAGTAATAAGAACGTTTGTATTTGTCAAATCAATTTACTCTGGTCAAAATCATTTTATTTTTTTTTTCATTTAATTTGACATTATGTTGAAAAAAAACGGACTCTTTGGAAATGGACTTTATGCACGCTTTATATAAACAATCATTGGAACACATGTGGAAAGTTGCTGCGAGCTCCAAACCAACCAACACAAAATCACTGTTCACCTCTGGGGACTTAATGTAGAGTTGGAGAGAGGGAGAGAGAACAAGGGAAAAAAAGGAAAAAAAGAACTTTCTGAGTCCCGATGATAGCAATTAAGTTTACCTCCTCGTAAATTTATGTGAGAATTTTTTTTTATCTGAACCAAAACCAAAGCTATACAACTTGCAACTTTCCCAATCGTTCCTTTTCCTCACGCACTAATGTGTATCCAATTTTCCAGTTTCTCTTTAATAAGACAAGGAAATCACGATTTCCAAATTGAATCTTAACCAAAAAAATACGAAGCTGAAGGTCATCAGAAAAAGAAGGAAAAATCGCTAAAAGAGATCCAACATGAATTCAATACAGGAAATTTCAATAGGAAACAAATCAAAGTGTAAAGTATGTAAGAACAACACTGACAGACGCACCACACGTCAATGCTTGTTTGTTGCAATGTGGACAACATAAAAAAGAGCTGAGACAAAGAAAGTTTATTGTTTGACCAAAACCAACAAAGTACAATCTAAAATTCACTCCAAGTTCAACTATTGAAAAATCGAAAAAAGGAGACAACGATAGAAAGAGAGGAGAGAGAGAGAGAGAGAGAGAGAGAGAGAGAGAGAGAGAGAGAGAAAGAGAGAGAGAGAGAGAAAAAACAAAAGGTATTTCTAAAAATGAACCCTCAATATATCTAAAGTTGATTTTTAGTGGACATTTTACCATTGCATGTTCAGTGATGACTTTTCTATTCCTTCATTTCACTTTTTTCCCTTCTACCCGTAAGTTTCTCGCTCATTCCCTTCATCCTATCAGCTATCATGAAGAAAAACAATGTAGTCGTCGAGTCTACACAACTGACTAGTTTAAGTGTCCGTTTGAGAAAATCAATTTCCACAAAACAACATACGACCAGAGAGGAAAAGAGGGAGGGCACCCACAATACATACCATATGCACACTCACATTTACAAAACTCACTCGCTCACTCACTCACTCGCTCACACAAACACTCACACACACTCACAAACACATCAGCTTGACTGCCTCAAAGCCGAGACCAGAAAACGTCTAAGTGGAAACTCTTCAACTCTTCACCATTGTCTCCCTATGTACAAATCCAAAAGGACTATTATCTAAAACTATGATCTCCGCAATACGTCCTATTTCCTTTTGCCCATCAACATGGATGCATTGAGAATCGACAGAGAAACAGAGAGAGAGAGAGACAGAGAGACAGCCGTAGTACTCAACTCAAAAGTGAGTATAGTAAAAGTAGACTCAAACTCAAACTCATGAAATGTCCTTTTTCTCTCTTTTTGCCCTCTCTTCTACTTTTTTTCTATTTACATAATATCCATAGACTAAAGAAATAAGGTTCTTTACTTTTTTACATACTAGCAATGGCAATCGCCGTTATTCCCTTGAAAGTTCTATACAGCCAATATCCATGGAGCATTTTGAGTTTGACTTCCAAGTGTGCGTTCCACTCTAGCAGCTTGTTTTCCTTGTTTTCAATGGGGGAAATGTCTTGACAAAATAAATCTTGTTTGGAAGTCTAAACCTCCCTCCAAGCTACCTGTCCACCTAATGCTTTGAACATTTTAGTAACAATTGAACGTCGTGGACATAAAACGATGAAACAGCACACACATATCGTATATTCGTGAGCATAGTAAGTATGTACATACGATACATACTCATACATACTCACACTCACACTCACAAGCACATGTGAATGTATGTACATATATCGTATGCTTTTTTCGGTAATACTCTATTGTACAAAGTAAAAGCCGATTCTCATTCCTCTTTTTTCTATCATCCCATATGTACGTCATGCATGTGAACTCGTCATTTTATTACGTAAAAGTAAATGGTTGTAGCTCCTCTAGTCTCGTTTTTGTTGGAGGTGGGAATAGTCTATGTCACTAGTCCCTATCTCTCCCTTTCTCTCTCTCTCTCTCTTTCTCAGTTCGCCTTTGCATAAAATCTAATATATCCATGTACATAAATTGCATTGCTTTGACTATCATCCCACATTACACATTTCTCTCTCTCTTTCGATTCATATACACAAGCTTATTGACTGCACATGGAAGAAGAGTTCACGATGATTTACTGAAAATAGTCATGATGGATTTGAACATACATCTTTAATGAACGATTCAATGTAGCATGCAAGCAAGTTGTAGCCCACTCTCTTTCTCTATCTCTTCCTTCCTTCCTTCATACTACTTTTCTTTTGGGCTTTTCTACCCCCACACATTGGCTTAGCAAAAGAAATAGAAACGAAAGCATGTAAAATGTACATTGTAGGTACACACACACACACACACATTCATATACAGATAGGTATCCTATAGAAAAAAAGGCGCTCATAAACTGTCGTCTATAAACTCACGTTGGTTTTATTTGTCCCAAAAGCTGTCCTAAACTCCTTCCATCTGATAGTCGAAGACATGATCCAGCCAGTCGTATATTATTTCCCCTCTCTCTTTCTCTTCCTCTCTCTCGTGCTCAATACCTATCTGGAAGAATAAATATGAAGGAATTTCTCTCTCTCTCTCTCTCTCTCCCTCTCAAAAAATAAAGCTATACAGTTTTATAGCTTATTCCCTCATCGACAGAAAGTATCTTGTATGCTAGACGATATTAGATTAGACTGGATGGTTTATGGGGAAACAGTTCTAGTCTAATGCCAAAATTAAATACACAGACAGAGAATTCCTTTAGAATCCTTATAAGGATTTCTACATGTAGATTTATGTGTACAAATTTATAGAAAATCCAAATCCGAGACCAGTTAAAATCATTCATGTTCATTTTGATATCCCTGTCGAATGTCGAATGTCGAATGTCGAATGTCGAATGTCGATAGTAATAGAAATATCTTACTTGTTCTCAAATGTCCATTGTGAAACACAGTGTGTGTCTAACGCCCGCCCGCATATGGGTTTTTTCAGAATGAAGAGAAAACGAGATGGAAACATGCATGAGCGATTCGTCAATTATAATAGACCGTTTTATACTTTCTCTACATGACCAAGCTATGTACGGTACGACTGTGAGTACAACAACAAAAAAACGACCATCCATTCGTTTCAAGGTATAGTATCAATTATTATTATTGTCAAATGAATGTGGGTACATACTATAAATTTCTTGAGGCTATTTGGTTTTTCAAATCATGCAGTCGGACAGTGTACGCAAATACTTTACAGTAGAAACGCATTGCACACGGTTCACTCCAATAGCAAATGAGGAGTCGCAGCTCAAGGGAAATTAAAGTTGAGCGAATAGTTCAAGCAGTTGTAGGTCAATATCAATATTTTGCATTCATTTATACAATGTAAATAATATACATATTTTACAAACAATTAAACTTAGCCTCAAATATTGTTTATGAGAAAAAATATAATTACATACATGAATTATACTTTAATACTTATCGTTAGTAAAAGAATTCAAAACTACATGTACATATTTATATGCAGGACGACTGAATGTTGTTGTTGAATCAACTGCGTGTGGCTGTTGATTGTATGTAATTGTAAAATCTACAATGTTTTTTGCCTCTGGGTTGAAAAAAACTTGCGTCTCTCCAAACTCCAGTACATCGATGAATGAAAAATCGAGCAGATGGGGAGAGATGAAACTTGAAAAAAAACGGGAATGTCAATGATCATAAGTACATGAAAAACCTCATTCTTTTCTGTGCATAAAAAGCCAAATATAGAATAGAGATACCTTTGATGATACACTTACAAAAGTATAGACTAACAATACGGGTGACTAAAGGATAAGTGTATGTACATTCTAATTTTCATAAAGATTGACGATGAGGATGATGACGATCATTACTGTCGTGTTAACATAATATGCTCTCTAGGTTTGTCCAACCAAACCTTCATCGTCCGTCTTTGCCCCGAGGATGATCGACATGTCAAACAAACAACTTGTAGACAATTTGCCTGGAGCATGAACTACACGAGAGAAAGAGAGAGAGAGAGAGAGAAACTGAGGTCGGAGCAAACAGAGGAGGATTGTACTCAAGTGGATTTTACATTCTATTCTCCCCATTCTTTCTCGACAATCTACATTCTACATTCTACATATTCCGTATTCTACATTCAGAAATTTAGTTTGTAGTACAAACTTCCGAATTCCTAAGTCAGTCACCCATCAGACTGTGCATACAATAAGGAACCAGTAGAAAGTAACATCCAACTCATTTTCCACATGATCACTGACGAAAGTTAGCCACTTTGGTGTAGAAATTATTTTAACACCCGCAGGGTTTCACTTCTTAACCCGCCTGCTCTTCCCTCTTTCTCTCTCTCTCTCTCTCTCTCTCTCTCCAGTGTACTTCCCTCCCTGTGTAAACTCTCATCTTCAGAATTTCTCTCTCTCGTCCCTCCTTTTGTCATAGTACTAAAAAATCTATAGCTACAGCAGACTACAGACAGATATGTAATATTATACTCGTACTCGTACACATACACATCCATCCACTCCTCAAATGAAACAACCCAAATTTAGAATTTAGAATTCTAAACCAATAGATTCACATTGAGCTGTTCCCACTCACTTGACTTGACTTGTGTTCTATACATAATCAATGATCGCCAATGGTCGTTTCTAGTTTGGCTACGATCCACTATGCAAATAATCCACATCAGAACACACACACACACACACACACACACACACAACACAACACAACACATGGCATAAAATACATTTCAAGAGGTTGTTTGCTTTTTAGCAAGGCGGCTCCATCCATACATATAAATATATACATATACACTGTCTATACAAATGACATTTTACATACAAATCTACTTGACGTGACGTACGGAACTTACGGAAGTCTTGTGTAAAGTGTTAAGACTGTTTTCAGACATACTTACAAACATACACACACACACACACAGACACACACATTGAGGCACTGTATCTTTAGTACGGAGATAGCGATGAAACTCTAGTAGCAGTACCTAGTGAAAGCAGTAGCAGTAGCAGTTGGAATGGAAGAAATAGCAATTTAGTTGCTAAAGTATTGTAGTATTGTGTGTGTGTGTGTGTCTTTGTGCAGAGTGACTCTATACGGAGAGGGAGAGAGAGAGCGAGCGAGCAAAAGATATGGTGGAAACAGTTGAGAGAAGTTTTTGAAGAGATTGGAGGTTTGGTTTGAAGCAGAGATGGAGAGAGAGAGAGAGAGACGAGATGGTTGGATTGGTGGACCACAAGTAAAGTCAACAGATTCACGCTACAGTCAAGAAGTGTCTCTTGGTGCGGAAATTAATTTAATGTGCGTCCTTCTCTCTGCCCTCTCCAAGTCCTTTACTCCTGAATTAGTGACGAGGCTTGAGAAAGAGACTATACAACTTTGGCCGTTCTCTTTATTCTCTCTCTCTCTATACGGTTCTCGTTCTCGTTCTATTCCTCTCTCTCTCTCTCACTCTCTTAGCCTAAATTTATCCTTGATTAGTTGACTAAAGATGAGAGTTCGACTCAAAGTATATAAGCGTTTTTAGAGACAGAGAAGAAGGAGAGGGAGAGAGAGAGAGAAATGTCTCTCCACCCAACGACCAACTACTTACTACATGGAATAACAAATAAGAGTCAAAGTAAAGTAATATTCTTTCACTGTGGCTCCACAAGGAAATATATAACTTGCTCGTTGGAGTTTTCTCCTAGTGTCACTCGTGCAAACGTAAATGAGATTTGAGAGCTCCCAAAAAATGGTATGTATATTATCCTCCCCGTTGTTTTCCATATGGAAACTTACTTACTTACTTGTCTCTAGCAATTATTTCTCAGTCAAGTGAATGATGGAGAAAGTAGAACAGAACTGTACGCTCGCTCTCCGGGTACTAATGAGGATTTGTTGGAATGTTGGAAGGAAGCGAAGGTGGAGGAGGATGACATTCATTCAGGAATTTTTTATTGTCGTCGTTTGCGGTGTTGGTGGCGGCGGTGGTTACGTCTCATCTCATTTTAGTCGGTCATCCATCTGTCCATTGTAAAGATGCTTTCTTTCCATCTGTGTTTTCCTGTGGGTTGCCTTGTGAAGCTACTTGAGCACCACATGAAAGAATTGAGATTAATGCCTTTGAATGTTTCGTATTATATAATTCCTATACTATTGTGAATCCATCTTTGGAATCTATCACACAAAAATGACACCATTGTCATGTATTCCCCCCCCCCCTCTGTTTTATACATGTGAACGTTCTGCATACATCAAAATCAAAATAGAGAGAAAGAGAGAGAGAGAGAAAACTCCATGGAGATACATATATGCATTCATGTAAGATATATATAGTCATCGTCTGTACATACATGTGAAGAGACGGGAGGAGAATTTGACTAATGCACCGGATGATAATGGAGGGATATATTTCTTGGAGATTGGCCAATGTCTGTCTTGCTAAAGCCTTGACTCGTGAGAAAAATGAATTTCCATGTCGAATTTTTGGAGGAAGGAGGTGGGGGGAGGGTTGCAGTCCAACAAGAAATCTCTGGAGGACTCTGAACTCGAGGGTTCTCTCTCTCTCTCTCTCTCTTTTCCTATACACTTCCCATGTATGGTATGTCTACTCCATATTACTTGAGAGAGCAACCCAAGGAACGAAAGAACGAACGAAAGTTTTTTTTTTTTCCTTCCCTTCTTTTCCTTCTTATCTTTCTCCGTTTTTTTTCGCTTTCTATTTTTTCCCAGTTCTTCCTTCTCCTTCTTAATATTCACCTCGTACTCTTGGATGTCATTAAAGTTTCATCGGATAATCTTTGGCTCTACTTTCAATGTTTTCTCCTTTTGTCTTCTTCTACACATAGGTACAGTTTGTTTTGTATACTAACTCCAACTACATACGAACATACAATATATTACACATATATATATAGTAGAAACAACCCAGGATCACTAGCATCACCAACTTTCAACCCACGACGACTAACTCTTTACATTCTTCCCATCCTAGAAAATACTACTGTTTCCTTTGAAACCTCCAGAGACAATTATTCTATACATGGAAATTCCTTCAGTTCTCTCCTCTCAAATGAGTGCAGTATCCTCTAGCTGTTTCTATATACAGATTATATATATATATGTATATATATCGTATATATATCGTATATATCTGTATATAGAAACAGCTAGAGGAGAGAGCAGCAGCAATAGCAGCCACTTCATGACTCTGATTAAGCCACCACCAAATCTATCAACCGCGTCCTCTTCACGATATCCCAACACCAACACATACACATATACAGTCACAGTTACAGATACGATCAAACGGAAAGCCACACTCACAAACATCTCCCAGAATACAAATTACAAAATACAGTGAGTTCTTTTTATATACAACTGAAATTAAAACAATAAATGAGGATCTCATTCGATTCTCTCCATTTTAGAATTATGTTGAAAGTGGACTTTTTCCATAAAGGCTTAAATTTCTCTTGTCGTCTTTGGAAAAGAAGTGGACTGGATTTAGTTATGTTAGACTTTTACTGGAAATTAATCTTGTTGATTTGAATGATAGGTCTGGCGAGGTTGAAGACAAAACGTCTTCATTTGAGTGCATATCGTAAGTATAGTTTAAAAAGGGGGGAAACATGGGGAAATATGGTATACAAATAGCTGAAATATCTGTAGCAGGAGAGTCGAGAATAAAGACGAGGAGTAAGTCAAGTTCTAACCCAGGTATGAATTTTTTTTTCTTTTCTGATAGTAAAGGATAATACTAAAGATTCTTGTGGATCTCACAGTCCACACAGTGTACAACACAGTGAGAAAGAGGAGAAGAAGAGGAAGAAGAAGAAGGGAAAAAGAAAAAAAAAAAAAAGAAGAATGTTGTATTTATGTATAATAGGAGAGAACAATGTGGATTGTGCAATGTTCTCGTGAAGCATCTCTCATATTGGCATTCAAAATTTATAATTTCTCAAGTTGTGTTCAATTGGAGCTACTTTAGAGAATTCGTTGGAAAATTCTCGCTTTTTTCCACGAGGCATCAAGTGAATTTTTCATTGCTCTGGGGGTTCATTAGTTGATTTCTCTACAGGTTTCTATGCATTCTACATCTATATATATCTATATCCATGTATATAAAAATGTTACCTTAAATGTGTATACACTTTTTTTTTTCCTCTTCATTCATATACACATGGACTCTCTGTATGTATATGTATATGCACTCACATTACAGTCCCCCTCCCTCACATTACCCCACACCTTCGTTTACATTAAATCCAGGAAAACCTTTACACCTGTCAAATTCTTACATATGGCTTTCCTTCCCTTCCCTACATTTCCCTCCCTTTCTCTCTTTTCTCCGTCGTCCATTTCTTATTGTTTTTCCCCTCAATTTGTTTTACAACCTCAACTCTTGCTTACTTGTACACATTTTTGAGTCTATTCCATTAGTTTTTGTTTGTTTTTTTTTTTGAATTCTTTTGAATTGGTACAAGTTTTCTGAGGAATTCAAGCTTGAATGTAATATTTCTGAGTCCTGTGAAAAAATAAAATGTGGATTTACTACAATTACTACTAATAAACAATAATAATTATTGTGTGAATGAAGTCGGTATGAAATTGTCATGTCCGTATAAAAAAAAATGAGTTATCGATTAATAAAAATAAAAAATCAGAACAAAGTCAAACATGTGTATATTTTTTAGAAAAACAATGAGTCGGTGAGATACCGGAAATGAAACGGAAATCGATGGGGGGGAAATGAGAACAAAAGGTACCCGTCATTTCTGTCAAGGAGGATCCAAATTGGCAAAATAGATTCAATTTGTATGCACTTTGAAAAAACAAAACCCAGGAGTTGACATAAAAGGAATTTGAGTACAATGGACGATCGTAAAAAGTCAGGTGGATGGATAACTTGAAAAAACAAAACATGATTTTTGATTTTTTCCTTCATTTGAAAGCAAATTCACACACGAAAATTCACACACGAAAACACACACACGCTAAACTAACGATAAGTCTAGCCATCAAATACAAATGTAAAAATCCCTGTACACGGAGCGTCCAGACCAGGGAGCGGAGCGTGACAAAACAATCTGAAGGTATGGCCAGGATATTGTAGGCATTGCCGAGAACGTTCAGGCATGGCCAGGGAAATTTTGGCATGGCCAAGAAAACTGCAGGCATGGCCGGGGATTTTCTTTACACTGCTCGAAATCCACGAAAAAACGCCGAATTCGGGGTCTACAATTCGGATTTATCCAATTTTGACTTCGGATTCCTCAAGATTTTTTACACCAAAATCGGTAGAGACAAAAAAAGTTTGAAAGCAGGTCAAAAACGCCGAAAAACACCGAATTCGGGGTTTTCAATTCGGATTTCTTGAAGTTTGACTTCGGATTCGGATTTCTCGTGATTTTTTACGCCAGAATCGTTTAAGAACAAAAAACACTAGTACAAAAGGTCAAAAACCCCGAAAAAAAACCCGGATAAAACCGAAACGGGCATTCCGATTATGCCCATCTCCAAACTCATCCGAATTATAAGTAATACAATCCCAATAAAAAAGTCCCCGAGTCAAAATCTCAATTGGTTCGAGAGTTATCGTCGGACAGACAAACGGACAGACAGACGGACGGACATGTGCCATTTCATAAGGGGAGCTCGCTTCGCTCGCTCCCTAAAAACGATGATGAAAATGAAACTATACGGCTGTCCATGCAGGAAAAGTTTCTCTCTCCATAAAAACAACCAGACTCTGGATTTGGCTACCACCTGCTTCAATTCAACTATCGTATATACGATATGTATACCAATAAACCGAATCAAATTGAAACTCGTTGAACAATATCCTTCAATGACAAGGCATATTTTCGTACATTGTATACCCAGGCCAGGCTATATCTCCACATTCTGTCATGACATTCAAAACAAGGTAAGAATTCAAAATTCAATCGAGTACTCGTGACTTTATATGATTACTGTAATGGATAAAAATTATTAGTACCTATACAACAAAGAGAATGAGAGAGCGATAAAGGGGGCAAAGTTTTTACTTGCGCATTCAAAAAAAAAAGAAAAAAAAGAAACGAGTGTATTTGTAGCAATCTCAATATGATTTTGTATTGACAAATGCTCCGACCACAGTAAATCTACGGATACTCATCGTCAGACGGAACACAGAACAATCTCGTGTAGGAATACATGGGAAAATGGACGAGGTAAAAAAAAAAAAATAAAAAAAATAGGCAGCGTAATTTTACAAGGAAAAAAAAATGTGATTCCATTCCATGTTTTCTCAACAAAGCCATTAGTCATGTAGTAATCCGTGTATACAAGTATAAAAAGATGTGTGAGCATTGAATAAAATATTAGAGGAGTGTGTATATATACATATATATATATATATCGTCACTGGGAATCTAATGTAAAGATATGTACATATGTATATAGAAAGTCATGTAAGAAAGCAATCTATAGAATTATGACATGTACAGATTTTTTTCCTTTACACACAGTTGAATGGAAATGGAAGCTTGTGTGATTGCAGTCAAGTTGGATGGACTAAAGACAAAAGTTATGAGTTGAAATGATTGGAGGAGATGGAAATGTTCAATTCTCTCTGTCTGTTTAGTTGGATGAGCAAATGAATTCCTGTCTAGTTTAACTATACGGAAAGTACAGCCGTATATTGTGTCTGTATTTGTATACCCCCGAGTTGATATATATAGGTATCGTAAACAAAGTACACATATCTGTTTACTGTCTCTCTCTGTAGTTGATAGTTGATAGGCCTGTCGAATATATCGGGGAAATGTATGTTTTGTGGCTACTTGAGCTGGTTGTCGGTATAGTTTTTGGGTTGGTTTGGTTTGGTTTAGTTTAGTTTAGTTTAGTTTAGTTACTGGCTATGCTGGTTAGTGGTGTTTATGGATTTTTAGACCAAATGATATTTCCCTTTGGTCTCTGCAGTCTCTGGTCATTTGTTTTCCTCGTAATGTAGACGTCACTTTATAGATTCGTATAAATAGGTAAAATGAAGTAAAGTGGTGCGGTTTTAGTTTGAATTGGCCAAGGTGAAAACTCCGGAAATCCGTTCAATTAGAATACATACTGGGGCGGTTGTTTGAGGCTAAGCTTCTCTCTATTTTCGTTTTTTAGGATTGCGTGTACAGTTTTCTCTCTCTCTCTCCACTATTACCTCTGCGGGTAAGTAATGTGTGGAGAGAGAGAGAGAGCTCCGGTGGTCAACGGGATGGATGAGCCAAGTTGAAGTGGAAGCGGACATAGGTTAATTGACCGGCTGCCACGTGGCTACTCTTTGACATATCCAACCAACCAGTCTGTCATTAAGTGCTCTTCCGCCGCCAACTCCTTTCTTTCAAAATAAAAATCCACACACATTCACTCACTCGCACACACGTACAACTTACAACCCCTTTGAACCTTATCGTTAGAGGAAGGAGTATCAGGTACAGATGTACATATAGGTATATATACCTTTAAACTGAATGAACTTTTCCTGAACGACTATTTCCTTGAGGTCACTGTCAAACTCATTCTCTGAATTTCCACAACAATACAACAATTTTTTTTATCATGGATTTCTCATCTGTGAATTTGAATTCATATGACATTGTGTGTATTGAGTATTGAGTTGGGACACAAATGCACAGACACGATACGATATACTTTTATTCATTGTCAGTTGGTTTCAGCTCTCGAGCACTTTAATGTTGTAAATAGACATGTACATGGAATTTAGGGAGTAGACATTACATTTGTGACCATGTTTATGTGCGTGGACGACGACAGAGAGAAAATGAGGAATATCGACTGGTAAAATTCTAGGATGGCTTTTTTTTGGTTTGGAAAGCAAGGTGAAGGATAGAAAGAGAGAGAGAGAAAGAGAGAAAGAGAGGGGGAGATGGATTGCATGATTTTACCCGGGAGGTAATAGATGACTACCGGTGGTGGGTTTGTAAAACCTCATCAATGGTCACGACAAGCCCATCATTATTTCAGATTTTATGGCCCCTATGATTTATATGTTCTCCAGACTTTTTTTTTCTCTCTCTCTTTTTCTCTCTCTCTCTTTCTGTAAATCATCATCATCATTTCAACTCAATCATTACTTTTGAAATGGGGGAAAAAAATCCATGCAAATATTTCAAGCACCTGCCTTTGCTTTGTCTGATTGACAGTATCATTGTCAGCTTGATAGTTTGATAAAAGGACTCCAAATATTTCCACTGTTATTATTCCTGAGAATATTTTCAAGTTGACATTTAAACTTTTAAGAATTTTTCATGTAGAACTTTCTAAGGGAAATCTGTAGGGGGGTTTATTTTTGTTTTTACTATTACATTTTATGGGCAAGAACGGAGAAAAAGAGAGAGAGAGAGAGGGAGAAAAATGGCCAATTAAAATTGTTGACTCTTTAAAGTTGTGTGAATTGTGAATGTTTTATCCAGATGGGGAATTTCCATTTTACATTTATGCAGCTATATATGAAATGAAATAAATGTGATTCTATTCTGAATGTTGTTTTTTTCTTTAGGTGGAGAAAAGTGTGGAAGAATGTTGATTGGATTGTTGAAGAAAAGGGATCTTGGGTTGGGGTGGGATTGGAAAAGAAGGAATAGGTTTTTTTTTTGAAGTATGGGGAGGCAGACAATGTGTGTGTGTGTATGTAGTGACTGAATACACGAGAGTTTGAGTTTTGTATAGTCATATATAAGAGGTCCCCGGTCCTCCATATCTGTTTGTTTTGGAGCAAGAGAAGAATGGCTATTGTGTTTGGGAATGATGGTGGCTTCCCTTGGATGGTAGCAAATGAATCAAGCGACGGCGAAAATGGATGTGATACAAGTCGTTTTGCCATCTTGTACGATCCCCATGAATCGCTTATTTAATCTAATATAGAGAAAATAAATCCCCATTTACGTTGACAGAGTTAGGGTTTTAGCTCTAATTTGTGAGAGAAATTGTCAGTTGGCATGGTAAAAAATATCGAAGAGAGCACACAGCACCGTCAGTTCCCAAATGATTCTATGCTATTGGACTTACAACTTCTCCGCCTTTCCCCCCCTCTCTCTCTCTATCTCTCTCTTTCTCTCTCAGCATCTCTTTTTATGTCCACCTTTGGAATGAAAAAACATGAAGGAAAAAGTGAGAGAGAGAGAGGAAACAACATTAAGGAAAGGGAAACGTACATGGAATATAGTGGACATGGTTTTCTCTTCTCCTGCGAGCAGTAAACCAGAAATTGACCCTTAGTCAGAATGGCTTCGGCCAAATTGACTTTTCTTCGTAGCTCATCTCGCCTCTCTAGTCAATGGCCCATCACCATCCTCCGACGATCCTCGGAATTCTAGAAGCTTTTCCCCTCAACTTGATACTATCCATTTTATCCGTCTTCTTCTGTCTCTCTCTTGCTTTCTCTTTCTCGTTCTCCATCTCCTCGTTCCACCTTACAATTCCTTGAAATGTCTTTCTAATTAACGCTATCCCAACCGCATCTCCAAACATTCCACATCTCTCCTTCTCTCTCTTTTAACTTTCCCCATCTTCTAAAACCATTCCACTCCCATTCAAAGTACAAATAGAAAAAGACAAAACAAAAACAGAGGAGACGAAGAAGAAGAAGAAGAAAAAGACACATAATGAGAGAGAACTGAAGGGGGAGGGGGAATATGTGAAGAAAATGGAAAGGGATTGTAGTAAAATTTACTCAGCCATTAGTTAATTTAAAACTCTGTGATATTTATCGGTAAGTGCTCATTTTGTCATTCTTTTCTTTCTACTCTTTTCCATGTCTCGACTCAACAACAAGATGCTCTTGGTTTTCTTCTTCATTCACTGTATATATTTGTGTTTTTAGCTTCCTTGTACTCTGTGTGTGTGTTTTTTTTGTGTTTTTGAGACAGACAGACAAACAGAGAGAAGAAGAACCCCAAGTATATATTTTTATGTTGAGTACACACATATTTTTCGCTTCACACGCTCAACATGGCTTCTTTATTTCCATGTATTGCACCCTTGATACACAAGTGGGGCGTTCCATCAGCATTTCTCTGTCAAAGTGAGAGTGCGACACATGAACCCATGGGAGATAACTCTGCCCTCTAAACCCTCTCGTCCTTCTCTTTTTTCCCCATTTCATATATACATATACAAACTCTCAAACCCACGCTCGCTCTCTCTTTTTTTCTCCCTCTCTCACAACTTTTCCTACGTTCAATAATATTTTTCCTCATCTCATTCCCTTTCTGTATTCGTATTCAGTACAATAGGAAAAACGAAATAAAGCAAGTACATCCCGAGTAGATTTACATTATCGGAGCTCAGTCTCTCTACTTATCGTTCTTGTGTATGTGTAAAATGTACCTATGAGTGTGCAAATATCCGTTTTAGACGATAGGGATACATCCTTGAATGAGTACACAATCATGGAATGGGATTAATCAATAAAAAAAAAGATACAGCTCCAAATTTCTTTGGGTAATTCAAATATCGGGAGGACAACACAACACTCAAATTCAAATAAGTTGTAAACGAGGACTCGAGTGTTTTTCCTCCGTGGAAATAGGAAGTTCAGTCTAGAGAGATACAACAGCAGATAAGCGAGAGAGAAAAGCGTTTTCTCCTCACACCTTGATGACCCGTCCGACCAACGCACTTGAATTGACTACATGCGGCCAGAGCACGTGGCCACGTTCATGCCTGCCACGTGCTCCCTACATCGATCAGAAATTAAGAGATTTCCAATCTGAACAACCAACAACCCGCCTTCTCTCGTCTACTCCCTCTCTCCCCTCTCTCTCTCTCTCTCTCTCTCTCTCTCTCTCTCTCTCTCTCTCTCCCTCT
>JAIUND010000929.1:0-47122 GCA_034699125.1 Gisinianus flammeolus | reverse complement strand
TGTGCTCACTTCCGTCGTTGATAATCCTTTGGAATTGTTGGTTTCGTGCATAAAACTGTTCAAAATTGTCGGCATTCTGTTATTGTCTGCATGAAGAAGACGCAAGATTTGATTTAGCCCAAAAAATGCATCAAAATAAACATTGGTACAGGAGTACCTCAAAAGGGAGCGAAGCCTCTTTAAAACTTTAAGTGTCCGTCTGTTTGTCTGCACATTAGTGCACATTAAAACGTAAGTCGTGATTGCGCCCCATTTCACTACGCATCCGGAGGTAGCGCTCCGGTCGGGTAGCCCCAAGCACCCTCCCTCCGCACTCCCTTCGGGTGCTCCGTTCATGGGACTGCAATCTATTTCCTTCCATCCCCTTGTTTTTTTCTCGAAAATCCCTTTGATACCCGGGTAAACTCCGAATTCGGTTTTTTCCGATATTTAGGTCACACAATATGATTATCCATTATTTTGTTCCCCGAAAAGGTAAAAAAAATTGTGAAAATCGCTTTGCCATTACTGGGATTTGAACCTAGGACCTCACCCTAGAAGTCAACAAACTTAACCCCTAAGCCAGGGGTATCAAATGCGGGTATCTCGGCTTCCGGTGACCCGAGGGTCACCAAAATCATATAGGTCGCTGCTTCATTGAATAACAATGGCTATAAAAAAGACCGCACGCAAATTGGTCAACCCGTTCTTGAGATATCGTGAAAAGAACAGACAGACAGACAGACAACCCAATAGAATAAGGGGAGCTTCGCTCCCTAAAAGTTTATTCAATAAACTAATAAGTAATGAAATAAAAAATGGATTCATCGAAAAGGCAAATTACTTTGAGTCTGACGACATGACGTTCTCCACTGGCTTTTTTCTGAGCCACTTCACTCCTTGTTAAATCTCTACATTTATTATCGTACCCCGGTTTGGCTTTCATCCTCATAGCTTCCTTTCGAATAAGGTCTAATCTCTTCTCTGTACAGAAACATTCGTAAGCGGAAGCCGAGTCAATGAGATTGCCAATGTAAGAACTGTACAAATCTAATCTTTGCGACTGTGTGTACGGTCCATAACTTCCTCCTTCTCTTGGACTCTCATCTGGTTTTAAATTGAGCCAATTTAAATTATCCTAAAAAAAGGGACATATACATGACAGAATCTTATTAAACTTTTCTCTTGAACAATTAAAGAGCACTGAATTCTCATCGTTATAGTACAGTTCTTATCCGTTATCAGATATATGTACCTCCAACTGTTCCGCAGACCCTGGAATGGTCCTTGATTGATCTGTATCTTCAACTCGAACTATAAATTTCCCATCATATTTCTTGGCAAATAGATAATTTAAAAGAGCAGTTCTAAATCCGCCCAAGTGCAAATTCCCTGAAATCAATCAATTTACACAAGTATACAAGTCTTAAAACAAATGACATCATGAATTTTTCTTTTGACTGTGCCGTGTTTTATGATGACAATTTAATTAAATACAAGTAATACTGGAACAATTAGAGAAACACAATTATTACCTGTAGGACTGGGTGCGAATCTGACTCTAACTTTCATCATCCTCACAATTTAATTCAACTTTTTTGTTTGCTGTGCAATGCAAAATCCGGTCATCATTTTTTGTTCACCGCCAGAAATCAAGGAAATCTAGACGCCTTCAAATTTTCACCTTAATGGGAAATCTTACAACGAGGCAAAATGCAACAATGAACAAAGTGTGCATACAAATGAAATTTCCAGTACAATTGAGTACAACAATGTCAACAATGCATGTTATTGAATTAAAGTTTATGTAAGTACGGTTAAATTAATTTTTTTATTATTACTTTGTGTGTGTGTTACATAAAGCTCATAAAGGGAAAACAAGAAAAGGTAAAAAAAAAAAAAACAGTATTGTACAAAAAGTAATAAAAAGTAAAAGTACAAAAATATAGTATATTTTCATCAAAAAATAATTCTTGATAAACTTTAGTTTCTCAGTCATTAAAATTTACGTCTCATAATATTTTCAGCAGTAGAAGTATATTACGCGTTGGAAGAATTCAAACTAGAATTGTGACTATTGCTGTTGTTGTTATTGGTAATGCCACTGTGTAGGAAAGCATCAATAAAAGAACTGAACCAGGAGACTTTTGTGTAAATTCCCGGACTCGCTGCCCGGCCACATCCGATTCCAAATGAAACAATCCCTTCTTGAACCCAATATCCGATCCCGTTTTTGTTCGTATAACATACCAAAGGCCCTCCTAGAGAAATCATTTCATTTCATTTCATATTGTGTTTATTTACATTTTGATGTAAGCCAAGCCAACTATGTACGTATTTACATACTTATATTTATCGAGTCACTCACCTCCATCACCATCACACGCATCTCTTTTCTCATCTCCAGCACAGATCGTACTCGGTGGGAGTTTGAAATCCGGTCCGAAATTCGTTCGTAGACGATTTTCACAGTCTTCACTACTCCAAATGGGCACGATGATTTCCTTGAGTACAATTGAATGTGGGGACTTTTCATTTCTTCGGCCCCATCCAGTGACTACACAACGGCGGATTTTGGACACGGCAACCGGTTTCGGACTATCTTGATCTTGAGGTAGACAAATTGGTTGGATATTATCCGTGAATTGAATGTCCCGACTCAAACCCAATATAGCAATGTCATTCTCCAGTGTGGCATTATTAAATTCGGGATGAATTGCCACCATATTCACAATCATTTCCACATGTGGAAGCGGCTCATCATTTGTCGACACGTCATATTCTCCTACCCGGATTTTGAGTCTCGGCGACTCTTTCGTATATGAGTCGATACAATGAGCTGCCGTGAGGATTCGGTTCTTGGAAATTATGCTCCCACCACAAATGTACAGATCATCAACCGTCTCCAATATAGCAACCTTTTCATCACACACCACAAAATATATATGATACAAACAATTCATAAGAATTTTATACATGTATAAATTAAATAAATAAATACAGACATATACATGCAACATTTAATTAGATATACGACAGAATTTACGTACATGCCAAGGCCACTCTTTAAATTTTGCGATAGAATCCAAATTCCCTTCAATTTTTGGTACACCACATTCTACAGTAGGTTCAACAGCCGCAGTAGGACGACGATCAATGAATTCATTAATGAATTTATTCGTGGTTGGTTTACTTGTAAAGGATGATGTTGTTATTGCCGCTCGTTCTTTTTGTGGTCTTCTACTGGTGGAATCTCCAGAGACGACTTTTAACTTCCTTCCAATTCCAATTGAAATTGGATTATGAGTGCTCGTTGTCGTCGACGACTCTTTCCCCAAACGATCAAAATCTATGAAGCAACACACTTCAGTGTCCGAGAGGCCGCAGTAAGAGTACGGTTGACCATTCCGGGCAGCACAACTCCAGTACTCCATGCAAAGACAGGATTTACTTTTGGATGATGATGGTGATGATGATGGTGAATTCATTCCAGACACACACTTTTCTTCACTCAAAATGCTCAGCATCACGACAATGTAAAATGAGACCATCATTTTGGAACGCACAGCGTGCATGTATATACAAATGAAACACAAACAATATCACAGAGTTCCAAAAGGAATTTCCTTCACATGCACCGAATCAGTCTTGAATTGTAAGCGTATTTAAATTATTTCTTCACAAACTGACAAAAAAATGAACTATTTCTACGAATTTAAAACTGTACACACAAGGTAACTTTTGTTTAACGTGAGTTCGAAAAAATTTAAAAAATATTCTCCGTCTTGAGAGCTTTTTTTTGTGACGCTGCTCATTGAAATATTTACTCTCTACTAAGACGTTACTATGTAACCGTCACCCTTCTCGTTGCGTGTGGCGATACAAATCACAATTTGCAATTGCAATTCACTCACGCTAATTCTGTATAAAGGTGACCAAGGGGCAAAGAAGAAATACCACATAAAGTAGGTGGACATAGAGTGCTCGTTGTGTAATATTTATTGTAGTATTCTTCATGTAGGTATATTATATGTAATCCAGTTAGATAATCTCATATTCTATCACATTGTTTTCTCTAAAGAATTGTTTCAACTTGTATTCGCACGACTTTTCATTCCATCACATGCATAAAACATAATAATATGTAGGCTGATGTTTTAATCTCAGCCATACCTTTTCCACCGCAAGTACCAAAATCTAAGCTTCTGTTTTGTGTCCACAATTTTAAAACTTTCCTCACAGGAATAAAATTATATACCTACATATGTGTGATGTAGGTGAAATGCAAATCTTGTCAAAACTATATATGTGAGTTTGTGTGTGCCCATGATGAAATCAAAAACAAAAACATCGACTGACCATTTCCAAATTTAAGTTTTAACAGCAATAAAAATTCAAATTCAGTTTGTGCTAATTGACTACACACACAAAGAGAGAGAGAGAGAGAGGCGCAGGGAAATGAACCTATAAAATCTCCACGAATCGCACTCGATAGAAAAATGCAAGTAAATGTCATAAAAATGAAAAGTAATGAGTGTAGTCTGTGGTCTACATAATAAACGATCGTAGTTAAAATGTCAAAAGTCATTCAAAATATTTGAAATAGTACATATACGATTTTTCTTTTATATTCCTGAGGATCTATACATTCTATGCACGTCTCCATTAAGGACATGGGGTTTAAATCTGAGCTCACACTCTGTTGTTGTCGTTGTAGTTGTTGCTTTACTGTGTGAAATCCGCATGATAGCAATCACATTACTCATACGCTTTTTGATAACTTCATTTTTTATAGATATTTGTAGTATTTTATTAATTGGCTTCCTAAGTATATTATATTTGCCTACACAACACACACGCATTACTCATCCTCCTAATAAGGTTCTTTCCCCTTCAGGCTGACTTTGCGTTTTTTGTTTATTTTTTTTCATCCCTCTCATCGAATTCTTTTTGTTATGCAGTCTTTGGTAGTTATGTATATTGTTGCTGACGATTATTATTATTACACATACATAAAATGCTTTGATTATTTGACATTGTGGAGAAGTTCCCATTGTTATCCTTTTGTTCTCGCCTTCAATTCTATTCTACACCCCACGTCCTCATCATATACATCTTCAAAAAATCATAAATAATGCAAATTATGATTTGTGTATATTTACTATATACATATTTACAATTTAAAATCGCAAAACCAAAAAGCAAAAATAAATACAAGAGATAATAATTAAATTCCCATCTATATACTTCCCCCAAACTTAAACTCATATTAATTTATTTATTTTCATCATTATGCTTAAAAAATCCTCACCATAAAATCTCTTTTTTTTTACATGCAATGACAATGTATCATGTATATTTGATAATCTGTAATAATCGTTTCATTTTATCTGACACTCTCGCTTTTTATTCTCAAACGACGACATGATCTAAAAGGCGAATGGACAATGTAATATTTAATTGCCCTTTATTTTAACGGAGATTTTACAATATAAACATTCAGCATTTAAGTTGGGAATTTAATTCAATACACACAGTTTACTGAATTTTGTCTTTGTTTTATTCAGTGACTAAATTTCAGCCAAATTAAATGGAATCGGGTGAATGATTCATGCCTTCATGCAACGATCAATGCGTGTGTTTGTTATGGAATGCGTTTCATTTTCATGCGTATTATTCTCGAGTGCTTTTGCTTTCAAGTTGATTTCAAGTTCTTTTCCCAACCCTTTTTCTGTTGCTTTGTGTGCTTCCATTCTCCACATGCTTTGAACTTTTTCTAAGGAGCGGTTCAGCGCTCGAAAATCAAATGTGTTTATTTACATTCGCTTTCATTCCAAAACCTTCACGAGACCACAAGACTTTCATAATTTTGTAATTAATTACATATTTCATTTACTGACAATACGAAATTTTGGGTAGCTTTTGATAATATCACAAAAATGGTTGTTCTAAAACAATTTTGGACGCCGTGTTATTGGTATGACAGCGTGAGCCGAGCAGTCTATTCCATCGCCTTTTATACGGCCGTAAGTTTGACGTTTGACATATTTGACTCTCTCATCTGAGTTTAGTTAAATTGATAATTCTTAATCCCACATTTTGGTATGTATTTAGACGATGTCCATCCTTATGATTACGTACACTTGCTATGTGCTGAATGGAGGGGAGTCGTCACAGTATTACATGCCGTATTTTGAAACCGACCGAGCGTCCAGTAATTCCAATTATAATTTCATTATTTCACACATAAACAATTGTTACTGATATTATGGAAATTCCATGAAATCAATAGATTGTGTGTGGTGTGATGCAAAGGATTACACGATATTTGTTTGGATATTTGCAGGTCTGCCATGGGTGGGAGGTTTTGTGTTGATATTCATGCTGGGTTTATTCTTTGCAAGTGTCGGTGTGGTGTATGGAGTGAGGATTGAAAATCGGGGCTTACTTTTACCCTGGCTCTCCCTCATCTCTTGCATCCTCTTCTATCAACTGTACATGGGATTGTGGCTCCTCTGGGCTTACTACATTTATTTAGCCACAGTTCTCTTTGTCCTCATCAACTGGACTTGGATGGCATATAATGTGAGTTTTTTTTAATCTATAAGTACATATATAATTTAAATATAACAAACATCTACAAATACAATGAAGAACAAGTAAACATATATTCATGTCGCTTATACTGCTCTACATAATAATTCCAGACCTACGTGTGGCTTGCAGTTTATTCCATTTACCAAGAAATCCGCCTTCGTCAAGCCCCAAATTTTGAAGTAATATATTCATAATTGATTTCGTTATTGTCTCTCTACCCTTGATCTGCTGCTTTGAATACACTTTTCAAAGATTGTATAAAACATTTACTTACATGACTCTTTTTAATCTCTTGCACAATTTTTTATACCAAATGTTGTTGTTGTTGTTGATTTTTTTAATTATACATTTTCTCAATTCCATTCCATTATTATTATTATTATTATCTATACCTTTGGAATCTCATTTCAAGTATTTTCCAAATATTTTATATGTACATATTTAAGTATTTATATATATACGAATTACAAAGTATTTATATATGCAAATACAATAGACAAATGGGGTATCTAACTTATTCCGTCCATCTTCTACACATTATTGTTCAACTTTAAGCATTCAAAGTGCCTTCAAGCAAAATACAGATATATGTGTATGTTATTTAAATGTGTAAAGCAATAAAGACAATTTTTCTATAGAATTTTAAACCTCGCAGTTTCACACTTTACAGTTGTTTGTTTCACTTTTCACTCAACAGAAAAAACTCACCACGGTCTGTCAACAAGTCAACAAGTCAACAACAACACAGATGCATTTAAATTTTAAAACGATTTTATTGCGCTCATAATAATAATAATGTACAAATATCTAGTACATATATGGCATATATATATATTTGATATGTTTAAGCGTAGTAAAAATTGTGTAGTAAAACTCGCTCGCGGTCATGTTTAACACAGAAAATACAAAATACATGATTGTTTAAACATTATTTTGGATTTTGGAATCACAGTGTGGTATAATTGGTAATCTTTATCCTCCGAAACAGAAATTGAAAGAAACAGGTCATGGAACTGGAGCCCCCCTTTTAAATATTAAAAATGATTTTACATATCCCAGTCTTCATCATCCGAGAAAGTTGCACCACCCACTTCCTCATTTGAATCCTCCAAAGTCGGGATGGTTGCTGTCAATTGATTACAATTAAATGAAGTATGTATATGCATGTATTTGTTTGCAAAAATACACACACACACACACACACACACAAAATTGAAATTGTCTTTGATTCATATCGTCAGCTATTTGAATTTGAATTTGATTATTTCACTAACCTGCCAATTTGCTCATGATATCACCAAATCCAGCTTGTCTCTTGGGATCATTCAGTCCCGAAATACCCTGTGACACACCAGAAACCATATTGTATTATAAAATGTATATTCAAATTCAATTTTAAAATTTAAAATACCACAAAATACAAAACAAATGATCACCCTCACCCTTCGTCGCATGGCTAAGGAATTTTTTAAATCTGCCATCATGTCGCTCCCTTCCCCACCCACATTATCCTTCTTTTCCTTCTCCTCCTGTTTCTTCATCTTTGCTTCAAATTTCCGATCTTTGGCTGAACGAAGTTTCCCTGCCCCTCCACCAGCCTCACGAATTGCTGCCATCAAATTGGAATGTACATCAACTCCACCACCACCACTCTTTGACCCTTTTTTAGTCTCCACCTTTTTGACAACTTCTCCAGGATTTACATCTGATGAGGATGAGGATGACGATGGGAATGGGGGAGGTGGTGGTGGTGGGGGAGGCGGAGGAATCCCAGAGGAAAAAGAAGAAGAAGAAGACGAAGTAGAAGGCACACTGGTTGTGATTGTATTAATAGTTGGAGCAGTCGGTGTGGTCGTGGTCAGGAAAAGTGGAATATTTGGCATCGGTGGGGGTGGAGGAGCTCCCAAAGATGAAGATGAAGATGAAGAAACAATTGACGTTGGATGATTCCTGTTCAATTGAGAATTAGCTATGGCATCCAACAATGATAATGATAAGGATGGCGTTGATTTAGTCTCTGCTTTCTGTGTTGTTTGAGGCACTTCTGTGATTGTTGAATAATTAGTCATTGGAGTTGTTGGTGTGGACGAAAAAACGTCATGGCTGCTTCCAGTCGGGAAAATACGTTTGGCGAAGATGGATGCAGATGTAAAGTCCAGAGTTTGACCAGCTAAACTTATAGAATCTGCAATGCCTGTGTGTGTGTGTGTGTGTACAGAAAAAGGAAAAAAAAAAAAAAAAATGCACATGATAAATTTTCCATTATTAAGATACAGATCAAATCATATATATTTTCATTTATATTTTCAATTATAAATATGTGTATGGACGAACCTGGTAAATTAGGGAGTTGATCTGGCACATCAATATCCGGGATGGAAAGAGATGATGGATAGTAGTAAAAGTCATCACTTATATCTGGTGCAGGTTTATTATTATTATTTTCCTTCGCTGTCGCCTTTGATAATGTTTCTACAAACTCCACGTTTTTAGGTAACTTGATGCTCAAATTCTTTTTCGAGTCCTTGATGGCCACATTGTATTTTTGATATCTGTAATATAATAATGAGCAAATGAATACAGAAAAGAAATTAAATAGAGTAATAATGTCTTCTTCAAATTCCATATATTATTATATAGGTATGTGAAATATATATGGATTTAATTCTTGTGATTTTGTGATGATTATATATATAAATATACGTACGGATTCTCGGCAGTGTTGAATAATAGGAAAGAGTCTGTGGTGTCCAAATGACAAGATGGGAGCCCTAGTCCGGATTCATATACATTTTCTAATCGATCAATATTTGAATTATTGGCATTCACATCCCGAACATGATAGAATTGTAAAAGTTCGGATGGGTCCTTCACTGGGGAAGAGAATAAATGACTTTTATTTTGTAGTAACATTAAAATGTCTGGACTAATTGAGCTCCCTTGAGATGGAATGGATTTGGTATTCAAACATGGGAAAGTGATACTGAGCACCCCTTTGGCTTCATCTTCAGGGAATGATGATGGATATTTGGCTGGAGAGACGATTCGGATCCCCTTCTGTGAGGATTTTAATGTGGCGACTTGCTCGGCTGTCACCGTCACACGAGCATGTAATGAGGACACTTGAGCCTGTTGACTAGACAGCTTCTCTTTAATCGATGAAAATATCTCATTTGTAATCAATGTTAGATGATCCAGGGCTGAGAATATTGCCACTATCGTCTCTTCTCGGTGACAATGAGTCGGCACTAATTTGACTTGATACTTTCCACCTTCTGTTTCCGCTTTCATTTTCACTTGCTATATGTATATTTTTGTTTTTTGTTTTTTGAGCAATCATACAAAATCGACCTGCAATGAAATGAATTGAATTGAATGCACAATAATTTATATATAGCATATACATAGTTAACAAATAATACGAATAAACAAACTGAATTTCAATTACAAATTACTGAAATGTCAAGTGTAGAAAAAATGTAATACCTTCAATTACGATTCCCATGAACTTTGACCTGCCTCTTGGAGGAATCCTTTGATTCAGCTTGAAGTATATGTACACTTAAAAGTCCTTTTGAATAGACGACACGTACAGTGCATGAGCTACAAATTAAGATACTTACAATTAATTAGGGGAGGATAAATGTGAGTCAAGTAAAAATTTAAAATCCATTCAATTTTCGCCAAAAGTTTTCAAAGTTTGTTCCCAGACATCACGAGACCACATGAAGTTTTCTTTGTTTCTCTTGGTTGTGCTGGGGGAAAAAAAAATTTCAAAGCTGTGGCTTCTCAAAAAACGAAAACTCGAGCTTTTCAATACAAAATTTTCCAAAGAATAAATCTTGTTTTTAGTTTCAAACTTCAATATGTTTTTACCTTTTATTTTCTCATTGTTTGAAATTATTCATGCATGAAAACGTTACCACATGTCATTTTTTTTTATCGCTAGTCATTTTACTGAAAAGCCTACAATGTGGGATGTGGAAAAAATGGATTAAGCATTTATTCAACTATTGTTTTTATTGTTTGATATCAAATGGAAATCTGTGCACCTGGAAATATGGATTATGTGGCTACACGACACGGTTTTTTTTATTCTTTATTCATTTGGCAATGATAAGATTATTAAATTATTTAGCATCCTAGAGAAAAATCCATAGAGAAAAAAACTAAAAAATCCTCGTACTGCAATTAACAACAATTCTTTCATATTCGCCAACTTATTTTGCTCATTTCTTGAATTTTTTCCCTGATGAGTCCAGAATATACAGATATATATGAAACACGTTTATGATTTTGATAAAATCATTTTATTCAAATGGTTTTCAACTACGAATAAAAAATAAAGCCAGATGATTGATTTGTGGACTTCAGCTTGAGAATGATTAGATTAGCTAATTCTTATGGTTTTCATTATTTCACAATGGAACTTCCATTCTATTTATATTGATGGACTGGAATTATAGATACACAGGGCAACTCTTCAAAACTTTTGTCAATGAACTCATTTTGTGGGAAAATAATGATAAAAACTTATCAAATACGTGTATCTTGTTTTGTTTTTTTTTGTGATGTACATATTCAATTTAATGAAGGAACATTTTCAGTAGTTAAATAATAATGATTGTTATTATTGTAATCACGTTCAGCCTATAAATATTGAGAATCTTTCAGTCCTCAATTTTAATTCATATACATTTGATTATGGTATTCTCTCTAAATTGCTGTCTAAACACATGAAAGAAAACTATAAAATGTATTTGAAATTATCCGTGTTTTCCTTATTATTTGTACTCTTGTTTCAACAACGAGCGTCTGAATTGGTTCAGAGTTCTGGAGGAATCCCAGCACCCAGACTAAATGCCAGTGAAGGTAAATATCTATGTGCAAACAAAGAGGAAATATCCTTTGTCCATCAAAGATTTAGTCAATACATAATGGATTAATTATTATTTCTATTTCTATTTGTCTTTGTATCTTTGTAATACACACAGAAGACTACCAAGCTCTCGTGAGGAATGTGACGACCGGAGTGGTAATCGATGGCCTTCCCGGATTCCTCAGTATTTTCGGTTCGGACACGATTCCACTCCTCGCTGGACAAGCGGGCTCCAAGAACGTGTATCACTCGATTGCCGCAGCCAATATTCTCGGCAAAGGGAAAATAGTCGGTTTAACTCATGATGGATTCCTGGACATGGAGACTTCCCCACTCCTCTCGGATAAAAATCAATTTATTTTGAATTCCATTTACTGGGCAGCTCCAGACGGGATTCTCATTCCCCGAGTTGCTTTCCTCCGGAACGATGAAAATGAAAATGATACTTTCACTGAATTCCTGGACAACTCGAGTATTCCGTCCACTCGACTCTCTCTAGATCAACTCCAGTCGTCCAATGATCTTCAAAACTACGACGTCCTCATCATCAAAGAATTCTTTGACGTCTCCAAAGTCCCCATCATCAACGAGTTTGTACTCAACGGGGGTGGTTTAATCATTGCACTCACATCCTGGGCATACTATTTCTTCATGGAGGTGAACGGGCATTTCGGCTCCAATTTCCCTCCAAACATGATCTCAGCTGCAGCTGGATTTGTTTGGCGAAGTGATGCTGGAGACTGCTATGCATACCCCACATCCACTTCCCCCATAAATATTTTCAACATTTCTCGAATCTACACTCGGGACGTTCATGTATTGGACTCGTGGGCCGTCATTGAAGACTTCCTTGTCACCAGGAATATGTCTGGTGTATTGGAGGACAATCCTCTGCAGTACTCCTCCGTATTGGAAGCTGGTTTGGAGTTCATGCCGCCCGCATACAGTTTCATCACGGGAGATGTCTATGAGGATATTCGGAATTATACGAGCGATTTGAATGGACAACCCATCCCCTCCCCAACCAATCCCATCACCAATAACACTGATAAATTCAATCTTCAATTATTCTACGCCCTTGTTTTGGCTCTGGAGCCTCAACACATCCCAGCTCATCCTTCTTCCTCCATTTTCCCTGGTTCAATTTCCATTCCTAACAGTTCTCTCCTTGTACCAAATCCTCAACAGCAAGTTCACCAAGTCACAATTCAAATTCAAATTCAATCCTCCACACCAAGCACCAGATTTTACGAGGACTTGAATGATTTTGAGGGGGAAGGAGAAATAATGAGCACTCGTGTAAATAATCCCTTGACGACTTTTATTCCAAATTCCATGAACACTTGTCAAAATGATGAGGATGACTACAAAAAATACTACAAGAATCCTCAAAAGAATAATATTGACAATGATAATGGACGACGACTGGACATGGACATGGAGAGGAGAATCCAAGCAGAAAAGAAACGAATTTCCTCCTCCTCCGTATTGGAGACGGAACCGATTGAAATTAGTACTCAAATCCCGTTGTGGTACTCGACGGGTTTGTACGCACCCGCCGGTCAGCTCATCACCGTGTCCGTACTCAATTCATCAGAGACTTTGAGTAAATATCAAGTCCTCATTGGAACTCACACGGATGATGTCTCTCATTTGACGGGATGGCTCCGATCCCCTCGAGTCTCACAAAAAACCGCGCTAGTAAATAACGGAGCGACGATTGCGAGTCCTTACGGTGGAATCATCTACGTCATCGTTCCTGAAGAAGAAATCTTTAAAAATGAAACCACCACCACCACCAGAATATTTGAAATCACGGGAGCTGTGGAGTATCCTCTTTTTAAACTGGGCTCCACCTCCATCAAGGACTGGAGAGAGAGGATTCGCTATGCTCCCGGACCCTGGGCGGAATTTGAGAGTAAGAACTTGATACTGACGGCTCCGTCCACGTCCGCTGTCAAGATTGAGGACCCAGAGGATCTGATGCTATTTTGGGATCAAGTGATGGATTCCATTGCCGATTTTGCTGCCATCCCACGTACAAGAATTCGACAAGAGAGGATGACACCGGATATTCAAATTAGTGCTGGATTTATGCACTCTGGCTATCCTATCATGACGTTTTTAGCTGAAGGGGACTGGGCCTTGGATGTGGTCCGATTGAGGAAGGAAGGGAGTTGGGGACATTTCCATGAGCTCGGACATAATCATCAGGAGGGTTCTTGGACTTTTGCGGGGACCGGAGAAGTGACTTGTAATCTCTTTGCTCTGTACGTACTGAATACGGTGTGTGGGATTGGGATAAATGATACTCGAGAGGAGATGACGCCAGCCAGGTACAAAGGGACCATCAGTGACTATTTGGTGGGAGGGAGGGATTTTGCTGGGGAGTGGCAACAGAGTCCTTGGTTGGCTCTCATGTTCTATGTTCAATTGGAACGGGAATATGGTTGGGGTGCATTCAAACAAGTATTTGCCAAATATCATACTCTCAACCCTGAGGAAATACCAAATACAGATGAAGACAAAATTGATTTGTGGATGATACTGTTTTCTAATCAAGTGGGAGAAAATCTATCACAATTTTTCGTTTCATGGGGACTACCCGTGTCCAACGAAGCAAGCAATCAAATCAGTAGCCTACCCGAGTCACCCATTCGAATCTTTGATTTACTCGCTGATGAATGAAATTAAAATTGAAATGGAAATACCAATACCAATACCAATTTATCTAGTCATAATTCTCATCATCCCATGTTTTTTTTCTATGCACACTTCCTCCTGTTCTCCCCACGTCTATACGCATTTAAACTTTAAACCTTTGTTGTTTTAGATTGATCTTTAATTTATGTATACTGAACAAACAAATATTGTAAAATAAAATAAAAAACCACTTTGAACTTTGAAGGAATTTGTCTCAATCTAATTTTTATTATATATACCTAAGCAATCTAATTGATAATATCAAATACCAAGTGAACATTTTGTTAAATAAATGTTCAGTTGATAGCAATTTGCTGAACTGTTAAATCCATGAATTCAAAAATTCAATTGATCCCATGAACAATAGTCCCGCGAAGCGTTTGAATTCCAGATTTTCGCGTTCAGGCTTTCAGCTCTCCAAATAAATTTCTTTAAAATTCTTCATATTTACTTCAAAGTGCAAACTAATTTGTGAAGCTGTTGTGTAGTCTGTAGTCATCTACATTTTAATTTTTATTATTGTTTATTTTAAAGAAAGAACAAAGATTGTAGAATGTCAAAGCTCATTTGGTTAAGGAGATAAATATCTGTAGTACAAAGAAATACACACACGAACTCTACGAACCAAAGACCATTTAGACCATGCTCTCTGTGCATTTTACATTTGTGGATTTATCATGTTTCTAATCTGGAGAACTGATTGCATATAATATAATATGTAGCAGAAGATATTTAGCAAAAGAAACATGTTCATTCATGATCACAATGACTTTTGTTGGCAATGTCAAAAGTCTCAACATACTTATATTTGTGTGTACATATTTGTGTGGAGAAAGAGAGGAGATAAAAGCTGGGAGCGACGAGAGAGAAAATGGAAAATAATACTGAAAATGTGCATACACAAAAGACCACGATACAAAAAAAAATCTGTTTTAGCATATAATATGTATCAGCAAAAGTGGAACCTATCTCTATAATATAATCCAGCTCCAGGCTCCAGTGTAACAAGATAACTAACAAAGATAATATCGAAATGCCGAACTCGAGTGCAAACACAGGAGTGATCACCCAAGTACACATTTTGCAATTTCCTAAAGTACATGTACGCATGTACCTATATACTATTCTATACAGACAGATACGATACACACCTTATAATAGACTTATAATTATGTTGACATTGCTCGGAATTGCCAAAATTATTGGCAAAATCCATTGGTCCAAGGTACTGCAATAGTCAGAAGATGGATGACTCGGTAATATTTCCTTCATGTAATTAAATTGTATGCACGTTATACATTTGTCTATTTTGATGAAGATACTGACTCTCATCGAGCGACAACTGCGACCACGACGAAACTTATTCTTTTTAGTTTGCTTTAGTCTTTCGGTGTGCACCAACACACGCACACATATACTATTGATTCGATTTCTTTTTCAAACCGTCCTTGTGAGTGCACACACACACACACACACGGCAGAAGCACTGTAGGGGAGAACAGTTCCAGTTTACACATTTCTCTCCTATTTTTTTTAACACACGGTACTTTTAACTATAATAATAATAATAATAGTTTATATCAAGTATTTTGCAAGTGTTAGCATGAAGGCAAGATCCGAGTGTAGTTAACTAGCAAGATAATTATTACTATATAAAGTTTTATAGTAGTTGCAATTATTATTATTTTAATTCCGTCTTAGTCTTATGCTGTGCACTCACAACATTTTGTGTATTTTTTTTAATAAACAAAAGTAGCCATGGGTGGTAAAAGCAGTAAAGGGAAAATGAAATTGGAGGAATCGCCGACCAAAGAGTAAGTCATTCTTATTGTATTATATACTATCATTCAATAGTTATATATTGTTTCTGAATCGGTTTGTGATTTCAATCATTATTTTCCAGTGATAAATTAGGAAAGGATGGTGAAAGCAAAACAACTGAAAGCAAACCAGCGGAACCGCAAATCCCTCCAGTTCCTTATTTACAATTGTTTAGATTTGCTTCTTCTCTGGATAAAGTTTTAATGTTCTTGGGAGTTTTTGCTGCCGCTATATCTGGCGTAACTATGCCCGGTAAATTTATGTACACATTGACCTTTACATGGCAGTTAAATATTATAGTCGTATCGAAATTGAAAGTTAATAAATAGTTAATATTTGTCGTCTGTTTTCTTATGTTTGTTTTTTACATTAGGGATGGTGATACTATTTGGACAGATCACGGATGCCATGGTAGGAAATGCGCAACAGAACAATCAATGCGATCTTAATGCCACTTTACCACCACAGTAAGTATAATCATTTACTCTACTATTTTAAGTACGTCAACTTTTTCCCGAACGATTGCAGTTATAGTTAGCATGGTTAAAAATGTGAAGCGTGAAGTCCCTACATTTTTGGTAAATCAAGTTTAAACTTCCAAAATACATCAAGTTTTACTAATGGTGAGAGGTCAAGTAATTTAACTGTTACGTTTCACCTTGAACACTAAAAACATGAAAATTTTAACCTTGTCCTAGACCATCGTTACTACATTCAATAGTTGAGATATACCTTCGGTCTAATTTTAAATTACAAAAATAACTTTAAAATTATAGGTATTATAAATTTTAAATGGGAAACATGACACATTTCATATAGGTAATTTTTTTGTTTGCTTTAAAGTTAATTTTAATTTATTACAATTTATTTGGATTCCAAATGAAGTGCACGACGTTTTTAATTAGTGAATTCGTATTCAAATTATATGATTATTAAATTGTGCAATGATAGTAAGCGAGTAATGATGATAACATATTTGACTAGTATAAAATTATAGTTGTATAGACTTTGATAATTCGATAAACCTGTATGAGATAAGGTTAAAAGTTGGGTGCCCACACACATGTGCTTTTTTCGTAGTTATGTACCTATAGAATAGTACTGCATATGATCACGCGCATCATAAAATGAGTTTCGTCCGATGGATACCAAAATTATCTATAAGCACCATCAATAAAATAATGTGATTTCATGTCAAAGATGAAAGGAAATCCCAATTTTTATGTAGAGCAAATGAAAATGCAATGACTTTAAAGCATTATGTAGATAGTATCTACTATAGATACCTTAATAGCATGGTAGCTTTCTTTTAGACTGGGTCAAAAAATAATCAGGAGACTGGTTTTGATTTCATTTTGAATTTTGTCTACAATTTTGCCTATTTGCGTATTTATCAGGTAAATTTTGTCTGCAAGGTCTTTGAAGTTCAAAGTAAAGACAAAATACTTTCCTTGGATGATGATTCAAACAAAACTAATGTATAACTATTTCACTGATTCATTATGGGAAATGTTTGATTATTAGTTTGATTGAACAATATGCGTTCAAGGTCGATACTACTATCTGAAGTCTACCAAAAACAATATGTATCCATACTTACGTAGGAAGATGAATTAATGGTAAGAAATACAATGGCTTTAATTAGTTGCATAAAAACATGCAAAAAAAGAAGCAAAGTCTGATGGCTTTTGTCACCTCACGCAGACAGACATCACAAGTCGATGGATCACGGTTGAAATTTTCCTTCTCTTCGTACCTAGTAGGCACTGCCACTACCTATACTGATGGACTTCATTTGGTGAGAAGTTTGTTGAGCTTTTATTCGCCATGAATAAAAATTTTGTACAGTGTCAGTGGTCGGTATTACCATGTGCCATGTACCTATACATACTGTCCATTCGGATAAAAATGATTATTGACTTAATTTGGAGCTGGCGCAGCGACGATGTGATGTCCTTGGAATGTGGAAGCGAAAAAAGCTTTACCGTGGTTTCGCTTCCAAATTCCAAGGACATCATATCGTCGCTGCGGCAACTCCAAAAAAAGTCAATAATCATTTTTACTATGCGGATTCATTATTATTATTACGGATGGACAGTAAATAGGGGCACTTTTCAGTACATGTCACGTGTGTATAAGAAAACCATATAGGGACATGCAGATGTTGTGTTGTAGTATTTAGTACTAAGTTGTTCCAATCTGAGTGTACTTGATCTTGAAATGAGCTACTCTTCGGACTCAACTGCCAGCTATTGCTATTACATACCTGAATCAATATTTATTCACACACTCAGGACTTGGGTTTGTCTTTATTTACCCAGCAAAAAGAAAATAAAAAACCAGACGGCAAGAAAACGAAAACGTATTGTAGATATGAGCTATATAGGAATATTAGGAATTAGCAATAAATTCAAGGTAGCAACGTTCAATAAATATTTGCAAAAAAAAAAGAAAAAAGTTGTACGTTACAAGAAAAAACCATTAGAATTTTGTATTTGCAAAAAGACTTTTGACATGATTGGCTGTTTTACGATGAGCTCTTGAATTAGCATGAACCATAAGCTTATAATTATTCATTCAATATTTCGTAAGCAATGTATAAATAAATATTATATGAATGAATGGTATATTTTTTAATATAGAGCATCAACGAGCAGTCCAGACGGTGAGGATATTCTGGATGAATTAGGAAGACTTGCACTATACCAAACTCTACTGGGTATTGGACAACTTCTTGTTGGATATTTTTTCGTATCGAGTTTCAATTACGTGTCCGAAAACCTTGTGAGTTTCATATATACCAAGTTAAAAATGTATACTATTTATTAGTATTTATATTGTGAAGAAATCCATAAACCCTATTTCTTGAAATTCACAATTGTGTAAGGTATATTATATGGTATTGTACGTATAAGAATTTCCGTGTTTTATTCACCTCTTGTGTGTAGTACACACAGTGTGTACCTTACGAATTAGTGGATTTCACGCGACGAGGTGATTACCGTTCTTCAGTAAACACAACGGCTATGAAATTCATTTCTGCTGTGTTTCCTTGTTCGAGAATCAAATGTAAACAACATGAACGGCTTGTCGTATGAATGACCTTGTGTAATATTATTTTTTCAGGTTTATCGTCTTCGACAAAATTATTTGCAAGCTCTTTTAAGGCAAAATGTCGGCTGGTTTGACACAAATCAAGATCGGAATTTCGTTTCAAGAATTTCCGAGTAATTTGTTCTACAACAATTTTCATGTCGTATTATGTATATATATACAAATCTCCCAACTATTTTGATACTAAATTTGATGTTGAATGTTATTCAGAGATGCAATGAAAGTACAGGAAGCCACCGGAGAAAAGGTTGGACTGTGCATTTTCTTCATGTCAACAAGTATACTCAGTTTAGGAAATGCTTTCTATCACGGATGGCTTTTAACACTCGTGGTACGTTCCCTTTCTCTTCTCATTTCATTTTATTTGTAAGTTTTCAGGTTTTCCTTTTGTATGACAATTTATTTATTCAACACTCGTTTGATTAGGTCCTTTCATGTGCACCTGTTTTAGCTATTGCTGCCGGTGTAGGTAAGTAAAACTTCATGAAACATTTCAAAAGGAACCAAAACTTGAGGCAATTTAGAAGCGATGCAGAATGTATATCATGATAATATTATTTCTCACTAGTTACAACAATTCAATCCAAGTTGGCAGCAACTGAACAAAATGCTTACGCAAAAGCTGGGACAGTGGCTGAAGAAGCCATAACAAATGTAAGATATGCATAATTTAAAAAAAACTATACTTTTGTTTGATGAATCAATTTCGCTACCTATAGTTCAATTACAGCAGAAATAAAAATTTCTAGGTCAGAACAGTATTTGCTTTTTCGGGGCAAGAGAAGGAAATTTCACGGTATGAAGTGGGTTTGGAGTTTGCACAGGCTGCGGGGAAAAAGCGTGGAGCCGTCAGTGGTTTTGGAATGGGGTTGAGTGAGTTTTTGGTTTTACCAAAATTATGATTCAAAGTTTTATGGTACATTTAGAAAAGCCACAATTGTTTCGAAAATATAATTATGCATTTATTTCCCTCATAGTTTGGTTGATAATGTACGCTTCCTATGCACTTGCATTTTGGTAATTAAAAATTCAAATGTTTTATTGCCAATTTAACTGAGTTTACATACTGATTTCCATTCTTATTGACATTACTATGTAAGTTAGTAATACTAACTAAATATGGTTTATAGGTTTGGAACTAAACTCATTCTGGATGGAGTCAGAGAACGTTGCCGTGACCCAACATATAATCCAGCCTATACTGCGCAAAATATGATCATTGTAAGAATTTAGTTGACAATAAGTATTTGATTTGAGTCCTGCTCTAATTGTTGTGTGTCGGGCTATCCTTATTACAAAAAGTTAAATATCGAGTATATGCTTTGTATGATTTTAGGTTTTCTTTAGTGTTTTGATGGGAGCTTTCAATGTAGGACAGTCTGCTTCGTATTTTGAAGCATTTGCTGTTGGGCGAGGTTCCGCAGCTGTAATTTACTCAGTCATTGACAGGTCATTTGCTACTAATTTCTCTACTTTATTCTTATCTTGTATTTTTGTATAAATAATGCATTTTGAAATTGCATACAGAATTTCCTCAGTATTTCTAATGTGTGCACGTGATCTTTGTTTTCACATTCAGAGTACCAGAAATAGACTCTTATTCCGAGGCTGGCTTGAAACCAAAAGGGAAAGCATCGGGAAAAATAAAATTTCAGAATGTCCATTTCGCTTATCCATCGCGTACTGATGTTCCTGTAAGTGTATTGGCAAATGACATTACGAGGAAAGTACTTGTTTCGTATAAGTATATACATATTTACTTAATCGTGTACGTGTTTATCTTTTATAATTAGGTTCTAACTGGTTTGAATTTGGATATTGAGCCATCACAAACTGTAGCTTTAGTGGGTCACAGGTTAGTATATATGTAATAACTTTGATAGCTCTTTATATGCAGTTACCATTATACATTGAAAATCCAACTAAAAACTGACCATTGAATCAATTTTTCTATAGTGGTTGTGGAAAATCCACCTGTTTGCAGTTGTTACAACGATTTTACGATCCAACCGAAGGAAATGTAACGACTTTTTTCACCAATCATTTAAATATGTACTGCACATTTAACTTACGCACTATGATTTTTCTAATTTGATTCTAAATACAAATTCTCAGGTATTTTTGGACGGGACGAATATTAATGACTTGCATTTGGGTTGGCTACGAAATCAAATTGGTGTGGTGTCACAAGAGCCCATCTTATTCGCAACGACTATACTGGAAAATATTCGTTATGGCCGAGATGGAGTGACTCAACAAGAAGTTGAAGAGGCTTGTCGTCAGGCAAATGCTCACAAATTCATTTCCAAACTGCCAAGTGGATATGCCACTGAAGTTGGCGAGAGAGGAGCTCAATTGGTAAACAATTTAATCAGTATAGCTATTGTGCAATATATATTAAATAAATTTGTTATCAATTTTATAATGAAGTTCAATGTTGTGTTTCAGAGTGGCGGTCAGAAGCAGAGGTAAATTCTTGGGGCTCATAATTCATAGCAAGTAAAAAATAATTAAATGTCTATACTCTTTAATGTCAAAATAATAATTTAATATCTCTAGAATTGCCATTGCGAGAGCGTTGGTTCGTTCTCCAGCTATTCTCCTCTTAGATGAAGGTATAATAATTCAATAATTCTATAATAATTCCTGTCTGCAATTACCAGTATAAATGACGAAATTATGAAGTAATCATGTGTTAGGTACTATATATTACAATGTATCTAATAATTACATTATCGATATATTAAATTTTGATAGCAACTAGTGCGCTCGACACTCAGTCAGAATCTGTTGTTCAAAGAGCACTGGATAAAGCTAGACAAGGCAGGACAACTTTGATTGTCGCTCATAGACTGTCCACGATTCGGGCTGCGGATTTAGTTGTGAGTTTAAGCGATGGGAAAATCGTGGAGAAGGGGACTCATCGGGAGTTACTACAAAATAAAGGTCTATACCATCAACTGGTCACTTCTCAAATGAGTCGAGAAGACGTCGATGAAGATGAGGAGGATGGTGGTGGGGATGATGAAAATGTCATGGATTCATCTCAACGACGCCCATCAAAGAAAAGCATCTCGGAAGTAGAGGAGGAAGAAGACGTGCCAGAAATGGCTATTATTGTTTCCGAAGATTTACTTTCGGTAAGATTTTAATGCACGTATTTTTAATCATTCACCGTTTATTTTTGTTGTAATGTACATGCACATAAGACATATACTTACCTACATTATAATTTACGATTTGCACGTGATAACAGGAAAAAGAGTTGGCAAAGCAAGCTCCACTGAGACGTTTATTGAAAATGAACATGCCCGAATGGAAATGGATGCTCGCAGGATTGATTTGTTCGATAATTCAAGGATGTATTTTACCATTGTATGCGGTCATTTTTGGAGATTTCCTGGGTGTTCTGGCCGATCCAGATCTAGACGAAGCTCAGCGTCAGGCTAATCAATATGCCATTTTGTTTTTGGTCATTGGACTCATTGCGGGATCTTCCATGTTCCTTCAAATGTTTGCATTCAGTTTTGCTGGAGAGGCTCTCACGAGTCGATTGAGGAGATTGACATTTGGGGCAATGCTCCAGCAAGAACCGGGATGGTTCGATGATCCAAATAATTCTGTGGGAGCTTTGTGTGCTCGACTGGCAGGAGATGCAGCAAGTGTTCAAGGGGTAAGAACAACGTCTAAAATGCTTGTTATTGGTTTTTTTTACATTTGTATCAGTTCCTTATTTTTCTAAATATGCCTGTAAACTATTTATGTAATAATACTTTTTTCGTACTGGTATTGTATAGGCTACTGGAAGCAGAATTGGAAGTCTGGTTCAAGCCGTGTCTACGATTGTACTGGCCATTGCTCTTTCCATGTATTATTTACCAAAATTGGGAGCTGTTGCTCTCGCTTTTGTACCTATTGTGGGTATCACAACTTATCTACAAGGACAATTACTCACAGGACAGAATATTAAGGAGAAAAATGCTGTGGAAGAATCCTCAAAGGTAAATTTTAAATTTAATCATTAATATATGATACTAATGCCGTTAAATGGGAAAGCCAAATGATGTAATAATATTGAATTTAATAGCTTGCTGTTCAGGCTGTGTCAAACATCCGTACAGTGGCTAGTTTATGCCGGGAGAGAACATTTTGTCGTATGTATGAGGAAGCTTTAGAAGGCCCACACAAATTGATTTTAAAGAGATCTCATGTTCGAGGATTTATTTTCGGATTTTCTCAATCCATGCCGTTATTGTAAGATTTCTCAAATTATTTGTAAATGCAAATTTGCTGTCTCCAAATTACTTCAAGTTAGTCAATCACAAGGAAAGAATTGTGTTATTTAACATGTGTAAATTTGCTGTATGAATTTTTAGTGCATACGCAGCGGTGATGTACTATGGAGCTTACCTAATCCGAAATGACGAAGCCGCATATCCCGAAGTTTTCAAGTAAATTTTCAAAGTTTTTCCACGCTGTTTGTTTGTTCAGAAAAATAACTCATATGTATTTATAATTTATTAATCGTATTTATTATATTGGATAGAGTTGCAGAGTCATTGATTTTCGGAACCATGATGGTGGGTCAAACTTTAGCCTTTGCACCAAATTACAACAAGGCAAAAATTTCGGGAAGTCGGATCCTTCGTTTACTAGATCGAAAACCAGTCATTGACAATTCTCCCGGAGTAGGACTTCGCATTGTAAGTTTAAAATAACGTACAAGTACAAGTTCCAAGTACAAAATGAAAAGCACTGTGAAATTATATGTAACTTTGTATATTTACTTAATTAATACTTGTAGAAAAATGCGCAAGGCTCAGTGATTTTCGATCACACTGCGTTTAATTACCCTACGAGGCCATCTGCTAAAATCTTTCGTGACCTGACCTTTGGCGTTGAGCCGGGTAAGAAGATTGCTCTGGTAGGACCCTCGGGCTCTGGAAAAAGTACCTGTATTCAATTAATCTTACGATTTTATGATGTCATCAGTGGAACAGTGGTAAGTTGATGAAAAATATTGATTTGATTTTGCTTTTTATGACTACTACATACAAATTATATATACAGAATTCGTTCATTTGTTTAAATTATATCTTTCTCAATTTCAGAAACTGGATGAAGTTGATGTTGCTGCCTTAAATGTTGAATCCCTTCGTTCTCAGATGGCTATTGTAGCCCAAGAACCTGCTTTATTTGATAGAACTCTCGCAGAAAATATTGCATACGGTGATAACTCGAGACAAGCGTCCATGGATGACATAATTGAGGCCGCCCGAATGGCAAATATCCATGGATTTATCAGTAGCCTGCCGGCTGGATATGAAACTCGTGTTGGCGAAATGGGAAGTCAATTGTCAGGGGGTCAGAAGCAGAGGTAAAACAAATGCAAGGAATGGATCTATAGTCAGTTAAAAATTAAACTTTCGATAATTTGTCCTAATGAAAATTACGATGTTTTCAGAGTTGCGATTGCGAGAAGTTTAATAAGGAATCCTAAACTCTTACTTTTCGATGAAGCCACCTCCGCATTGGACATGGTAGTTACTCAATAATGCACAATTACATTCAATAATCAAAATGTGTCAAATTGAAGTCACGTGTGTGTGTATATGTATTATGTATATACGTATTCATTTTCAATTCTTATTTGACTTTAGGAAAGTGAACAAGTGGTTCAAGCAGCTTTGAATGCGGCTAGTGAAGGACGTACAAGTATTTCAATTGCCCATCGACTCGCATCGATACAAAATGTTGATAGAATTTTAGTGATAAACAACGGTGAATTAGCCGAGAGCGGGACTCACAATGAACTTTTGCAGAAACAAGGGATCTATCATCACCTTTGGCATATGCAAGGTTCTTCTTCACCAAAGAAGAGTAACAATAATAATAATAATAGTAATAATACAAATAAAACTAAAGGAGAATAGGTGAGGAGAAAACCTCACAAAAAATAGGTCGTTACGAAATGTCCGTCTTGTATTTTCAACAGATTCCTCAGTATTTTTTAACTATACCTATAGAATTTATTATAGACATAAATAAGTATGAAAACAAAAGTGATACTTTCGAATACTTTCTGTAGTAGTTTAGTTTAGTTAGTACTGACGAATGTATTTAAATAATCAGTATTCAGTTAAAGTGCTCCCATGTTTTTTTAAAAAGATTTTTAAATTGTTGAGAATTTTTGCTATTTGTCTCTGTCTGTTGAATTGGTTAATGTGGTAATTGACTTTTAACCACGCTACGCTATAAATAGCTAGGATTTTTTGCTCAAAAGTGTTCTTATAACACGTATGGTTTCCTTTGTATTTGAGAAAGGCCGTATTTTGAGCCAACTAATGATTTTAATAATACTTAAGAATAATGATATTTCTTGGAATTTTTTTCGTTTAAACTATATTGTTATTATTTACATACATTAGTATTGTATACGTTTATGTTAAGAGTTCGTTTAAAAAATCAAAAACAATGAAACAACATTTTGTCTCATAGTATGAATTGTGTCACATGACACTACATCCAGCCAAATGATGCATTTTGTGTCATGATTCCCAGGGAAAGTCTCCAAGTAAAGGCGTAAATGTAAAATATAAAATAAAATATAAACAGTGCGAAGAAAGTGGAGATAGAAAAGCGACTACGCGACTAACAGCATCAAACTGTGAATATTTTCAAGGCCGCATGTTTACAGTATATATAAACGTTCAACAACGCTGTACGCTGGAGACTCCAACCTAGAATACTTTATATCTCTCATCTACATGCAATACATTTTACAATGATGGAATTATTTCATTGAAACAAGCATTTAAGTATGTAGCATATGAGAAGAGCGGGAGCTTATGTAATTCTTTGTTAGTTTTTTTTCGCCGACTGCCGACTCTATAGTACGATCTTTTTATTTACATGGATTTCAATCAATAATCATCAGATAAACTTTCCAATGACGAGTTGAAACACGCACATACACACGCACACTATACAATTCAAGTACTTTAAAAATAAACGTATTATCACGCATGAGTCATGTATGTGTACATTGAATCATGTTCACTCAATTTGTCATTTGTTCAGAGAAATTCGAAGGCAAATAGTGTATGCTTACCATATGCTTTACATGTACATTTAAACCAAGTGGACTGTGTCATATTGTATAAATACATAATACATAATAGAAGATAGAGTAATCGAGGCTAAAATTTACATCGGATGTACGTCACCGCCGCGATAAAATAAAATTCTTATCACACCAAAAACGACCTCAAAAGATTTTGAGCCCCCAAATTGCAAACACAGTGAACGCATTCATATTTCGCACGGAATCCCAAGTATACAGACAGACGGGAACTATGCATGCAAAGCATAGTCCATCGTTTTTCAGTTTACGTTTATTGCTGTGTCGTTCGTTTCCGCGTGAAACGGTTGAAATAATTCACTCATAATTTTTCATCCGTGACAAATTGTGACATAACTAAAACAAAAATAAAAAAAACCAAGTGGAAATGAAAAATTCAAGGGAATTCGACGACAATGGGCAAACGCCTATGGGAATGCCCCAGCCACAAGAGTTTGGATTTCAACTCCCTCCTCCCTATTCCGTCACAGGGTCAACAATGAGTACTGGGGCAGTGTACAACGTGAATAATTCGGAAATCCCTGTACATCTTGTGTATCCTAGTCCTAGTCCTAATAATGCTCCAGCCGTTTTCTCCATTTCTCCTTTGGACTCTTTTAGTCAAACTTTGGGAAATCTGGAACGATTCACTTTTTTCCCTACTGGGAAAATCGGTTTTACGAATAAGACAGTAATAGTACAAATCCGAGATGATTCAGGGCGCCCCATTCTCTCGGCTTTGACGACTCCGGGAAGGAATATTTCCACAGGGACAGATCATCATGACAGCACGCTTCGGATAGGGGCAGTCATCACTTTTTCAGACCCTTCGGGCATGACTTTGTTGACTGGAAAGGAGAATGGACAGGCAAACAAATATCTTTATTAACAATATTACCATCAAGCTTTGGTCTCACTCTCGTATCGTTAGCTTAAATCAAGTCATCGTCATATACTATTATGTTTTTGTCTCATTCTTCTTTTTGACAGTCCATCACAGTATCGTCTGGATCACAAGTATTGGGGATCATCGATGGCATAACTTTGTGTAGCTCGGGAGGACTAAGAGGTACAAGTGTAATGGGAGAACAATTATTTCAAGTTGTAGGAGGGACGGAATTGAATCCGGATACTTCCGGCGGGGGTTGTTTCGGTTCAGCGGCAACAGAATTTACTTTATTTTCCAATGGAGTGGCCCTAGCTAGAATTGGGAAATCCACAATTAATCCAAATGAAATGGAACTTTCCCTTGTCAACTCTCACCATTTGGATCCTCGCACAAAGGCTCTTCTCATCTTCTCTGGCTATTTCACGGTGAGTAATTTACCATTCTAATTACCAATTAACTTTATCTAATCCTAATGTTACTACTCGTACTTACATGATAAATGTGATTATTCATTTGCAGTATGTGAGTTACTTTGCTGAGACGACATTCGGGAGAATCGGTTTTCGTGGATTAAGAAAGCGAATGTGTTTATGCTTCTGCATCTTTACCATAACCATGTTTGCTATATTTGCTCTTATTCCCATTATTGTCCTCACAAGTACTTAAAAACATTTCTAAAATACCCGTCTGTAGTTTTCTAATATTAAAATCGTGGAATATAAATGTTCCCTCTGAATAATTTTTTCTCTTTGATTAAAATAAAATAAAACAAATACAACAATAAGAATTGTTTTATTCATGCCAGCCCCATCCAGCGGATATTTGTTGGTACTGTTACCCAATTTTCAAGGATTTCTTTACGCCGCCGAGTTTTCTCGTGTTCAATATAATTTGTAAATGGTATGAAAAGATGAAAAGTGAGTAAAAGTACAATTAATGTTCCTAATTAATAAAACGTCCTCCAGACTCGAGAGTTTTTTCAAAGAAAATCACTGTCAGTATGCTATTTAATAAAAAGAAGACAGAATTAAACTAGAAAATTATTATTAGCATATGAATAGTATTTTATTAATAGAATTCATGAGCTATCATGTCAAAACAGACCAATTTGTCCAGTGACTAATACAAAAACAAAATAGTAGCACGTGTGAAAACAAAACAGGTTTACACCCCAAAATATATTAAAAGTACGACAATAATAATAAAATGTTGGATATTGGTTAGTTTGAAGAAATCCTGGACTTGCTGTACTAAATCCATTTCACGCCATGCAGTTTCCTCGGAAGACTTGATATGGACAAGGTGCACCTTATTCATTTCTTTGTAATTGTTTAAATAATATAAATAGTTGTTGTCTGTGGACCATCAAATACTTGCTAAAATGTTCACTCTGTAAAAAGCAATAAAAATAAAATAAAATACAACCAAATACAGTTTCATATTTTAGTGACAGAACATTTGGGTAAACTGAAATTATTCAGTTGTTTTGAGTATACTAAAAATAATAAGACACATGTTGGAATTGGAAATTACCTTCATCCTGGACAAGTCAAAGGGGCAACAGACGAGATTGTACCAAAAGGAACTTGATTTTATTCGGAATGGACTGGAAATTGAATAATGGACATTATGTATCTGTATATATTTTACACAATATTCCCTTTTTGGTTTTAATCAATTCAATCGAATTATCAAAAAATATCAAAAAATCGCAAAATGCTTCTTTAAAAAATCACACAATTCACTCTTGGAAATTATTTTTGTCAAAAATCTTCCACAAAGAAAATGAGCTGGAGCATTAGCAATTTGAAGGTGAACGCTTTATTCAGGAATCTAAACCAGAAAATCGTCATTTTGTCTACTGGCTTTATTTCCCTCCTAACAATCCGTACACTGGACAACAACTAACTGATGGACAAGGCAAAAGAAATCTTTAGACGTGTGAGACAGTAAATTGTTATTGTTATTTTTTCTTTGTTTATTAAATTTTATAATTTCCTGTATTTCCCTTTAGAAAACTACGTATACTTTTATATTTATACGTATATATATATATATTTTTGTCGTGGTGTGTAATTTAATTTTGTCCTTCCTCATCAGTTTGCTAAAGACATTTAACGTACACTGAGGAGAAAAAAAAGAATAACAGGTTGCAAGATGTATCCAAATTCAACTTCGAGGACGACAGAGGACGAGAAGGCGAGACTGTTGTTGAGAGAGCTTAATACACAAATGCATTAGGATTCAAAATAATCTTGAGTTAATTATAAGACATAAATCCTTTTATCTCTATTTTCATTCCATGCTGCATGGCTACTTCTTCTCACATTGTGCTTGTCCTACGCAAGTATTTCAACTATAGACTATAAGTAAATGTAAATGTAGTACATTTAATGTACAGAATACACACACACACACATACTAACTTACTTCAACTTGAGTATGTTCATATCTCGTTACAATTCACAATGACAATATAACAAACAACAAAAGAACCGGTTCGAGCTTTCCTTAGAATTTCTATATGTCTATCTGTGTGTGTATTCTCTGTATGTTGACACATTGTGAAATCTGTCTACGGAGGATAAAGTCCACAGAAACATCAAAACAACAGGATAATAAATAAATCCCAATCTTCATTCTTTCTACATACCTTAGTTATACATGTATCTTACTTACACGTGTCTCATAAGTACATACGATAGATGCATGCAGATATGTATACATATTATTCTCCCCACACAAACCCACGAGCACATTTATAAAATAATTGCAATCCCTTTTGCCAAAAAAAGTTGTCCCTTATTGAGCACTCTCAATCTCAACTATCCATTTCAATTTCAATATCAAATTTACAAATACACAAATATGAATGCAGAAAATGGAATGCAGTTATTATTTATTTATAAAAATTACTGGCATTCGTGAGATTAAATTGTATAACTGAACATTCCAGTTCTTTCTACGTTTTAATTTGTGCAGGTCATATAGCAAAGCCTCGGTTAATCCCATGCTAATGCTGACGACCAGGAGTCGTTCACACAAATCCATCGAAAGTTCGAGAGTCAGTCCCTTAATTCCTATTTTTAATGTAGGTATAAAGAAACAGTTTTTTAATTCTCGAAACTCGTTTTTACAGTGTTACAAAAAAAAAAGTTGGGTTCCTCTGCCTGTGGAAAAGAAGGTTTTTATTTTGATGAACATAAAGTGTGTGTGGTAAGTTATTATTGCTTGGTGATTTGCCTATTGGAGAGAGAGAGAGAGAAACTGGAAGCTGAGAGGTTTGATTGAAATTGAAACTGGATGTGGTTGTGGTTGGGGTATTGTAGGTATTATATTATGGAGAAAAGAGATGAAGATACGATGGGGAGAGGAGATGATGTTCATATGATAACTTTTGTGTAAGCCGAGAGACGTGCCGACTCTGTCTTTTTTTTCTCCTTCTCCCCCCCAACTTTCACTTGAAAAGACAACATTTGTCCTTCGGTCTGGTCAGATTATCTGGATGAAAACTTGAAAAAGTCCAATAAAGGATAAAGAGTATTATCTTCTCATGTATGTACATCCATCAAGGTACAAACTCCAAACTCCAAACTCCAAACCACACACATACTTACCATATACATAGAATACATACGTAATACGGATGGTATGGTATACTGGAGGAAGCCACTCAGAGTCAAGAGATCCTTTCTTTTAAAGACCTAAAAGAATGGACAAGGAGGAAAAGAAGAAGAAGAAGACCAGCAAGGGAGTCAGTAGTTACAATATATGTAGAAACTACCAAAAGACTAAAAAAAACTCGAAGAAAGGCACAGAGAGAAAGAGGAAAAAAATGGGAAGGGAGACGACGTTATCTGGTGCGTATATCTTGGTCCGTCTACGATGCGAAATTGGAGTCCATATTACTATTACAGACAAAACAAAAGGATTTTCTTTTGGTTGGCCTTTCTTTTTTTCTTTTTTTTTTTCCTTTTCTTTTTCTTGTGGTTGAGTTGAGGTGGGGTTTACTTTGGCGTTTATCTTTTGTCAGTGGAGCAACTTTGTTTGATTACCATAGAATATACTGTAGACTATACGGACACTGCTCTTGTGTCGTGTGATACTCTCAAGATCCGAGATGCGGATGCGATAGAGATGGAAAAAGATTGGAACCAAGTTCGACTTGGTCTTTGGTTTCACCCTGTTGTTGCTCCTTCTTCTTCTTCCTGCTGTTCCATCTGTAAAACAACCCATAACTAGGTCAACTTTGATTTTGATTCAGGTAACTCTCAGTCTAAATCAATACATACAAACTTACAAAGTTCAAAGAATCTCTCTCTTTCGATCCTCCTTTTCCCTTTCCATCTTTCCACTTCCGTCCTCCCAAGCAACCATCAACTAATCTAATAATTACAAACTTTGTTTTGTCCTTCTTCCCCTTCTTCTCTTTGTCGTTGTCTTTATTGTGGTCTCCCACTATTTGCTCTTTACTCATCACTATAAATTTCTCTCATACACACACAGCAGCAGCTTCCTCACTCCAACAACCTTTGAATCTCTCTCGCTCTCTCTCTCCCGTAAATTGATTTTCATTCAAATTCAAATTTCAACGTTATAACGTGTATGGTAAAGAGTAAAAATTTTTACTAACACAGCATCAGAAGAGTCTTCTCTGACTTTTTCCTCACTAGCAGTTTTCTTTATTAAAAATTCGATATTCAACACAGCGACATCCCATCCAGAAAAATATAGACAAACTTCCAATCTACATCGTTTTTATTCTCTTGGAAAGTCATCTGTCCTCTTTTGGCCACTTGAAAATGAGATTCTATACATATAATTAAAACAAATACATACTATCAGGATAATAATTAAAAGGGAAATATATATTTGACTACAAACTACAATGACGTTCATATACATTTCCATTATAAAATAATTAATTAAAAACAATTACATTGGATCCACACAAATGTATCAGTAATCTCCCCCCATTTCATTCACAGACTAAAAAGTAGAGTGAGCAATTCATTCAGGGAATATCCTCAAGTCAAACTAAATGGATAGATGAAGATGCAATGGAATGGAATGGAATGGAATGCAAACAGAGAAATATCTGTACACAGTATATATACACGATATCTAGTTGATTTTGCTCATTTAATTTATGTTTATGTTTATTTTGGAGAGGGTCGGTGAAATCCTCGAGAGAGTTCGAGAAATCCCTTCAGATTCTCTCCGCTTATCGCCTCCACATAAAAGGAAAGTGGAGAAAAAACAAGAGAGAATTTCCATTTAGAGCCCGTATATATGAAGACATAAGCCGCCGTGTGTACATGTATTTAAATGGAAATGGAATGAAAAGGAAAATGAAGATTTTTTGGGGTGGAAAAGAAGAAGAAAAGGAAGAGATGGTTCGACTTAAATGATGGCATGAGCTTAACCCTCAGCTTAAATGAGACTTTCTTTCAAAGTATTCCTCCTAATAGTTGAGAGAGAGAGAGAAAATGGAGGAAACCTGGAGGCGAGTGTAAATCAGATGAAAAGAAATGCAAGGGGGAGCACTACTCGGAATCTCATTAGTATTATTGAGTTGCAGTTATTTGAGGTTAACTCACTGCCCCCGACCCCGAGGCCATTCTCAACCAGGACAGAAAGGAAAGTCGTACATAGTATGCAACAGCAATAGTAATAATAATAATAATAATAAGAAATGTGAGTGTACCCTCAGTCTCACATTCATTGTCAGTGAAAGGAGATTCACTCAAGTCGATACAACTATACACTATACAAAGTACAGGGAGGAAAAACAGAAAATGTTTTCATTTTTTATACACAAGCTAAAATGCTAAGATGTATTTACAATCATCAAACTCTACAGAACACACAAACATTTATGACTTATGAGATGGAGATGAAATTCAAATAGGACAACCGACAAACCAATGTGAGCGCATGATCCAGCCATATGGAACATCTGAATCTTTTCCCTTATTTCAATTTCCTAGAGATGCAGAGAGACAGAGAGACAGAGAGAGAGAGAGAGAGAGAGAGAGAGAGAGAGAGGATCCAGAGAAAAGCCGAGTATGTCTCTTTGCCTTTTCCCCAAGTAAGCTCATATGGTTTTCCCTTTCGTTGGGTTTTAAGGGAAAGCAAGAGAGTTTGAGGTTTCAGTGGGATCTGCATTTGAGAGTCGAAAGCATCCTCAAACTTCTGGGCTCCTCTAATCAACTCAACACGTGCTCACACATCCACAACTCCCATTTTTCTTCCCCTCATTTTTCTTCACTCCGGCTTCCACGATTTTGGTCGTCAGTACAAAAAAAAACGGGACACTTTCATTTCGATTGTGCAAACATGAATCAATTCAACTCTTTTTAAATTGTGATTGTGCTCAATTCTCCGGCGAAACAAAAATCATCCAAATACCTATAAAACTAAATTTCGAACTATCAGAATAATCTGTTGTTTTATATGCAAATAAACTTGCACTAGTTCTCTGGGGATTTTGAAAATGAAAATGTTTGCTGGATTGAGGTGCTCCATCTAATTAGTTGATTAATGACTAAACTATTCGCTTCATCATCATCATCAGAGAAGTATCTGGATTCTGGATTCCAAGCTTGTTATTTGCGTCGTGTGTTTTACTAGTATTGCCAAAGAGATTTCCAGCCCCAGTTAGTGGAAACTGTGGAAAGTGAACACTAAAAGTTTAATCCCTGTTTGTAAAAAAAAAATTTCAATATCAAATATTACAGTTACAAAATCAATGCTCCAGTTTTGTTCATCACACATCTATAGACACTGAATACAAACCAAATTCTTTGAACAGTTTTGAAAAAAAAAAAAACTTTAAGGACATTCAAAGTCAGGTAAGCTTCAAAATTTCCACATTATTTTTTTTTAAAAAAAACCTCTCAAGGAAGTATTTTTTGGATTTGCTAAAAAGTTGGTGTATACAGAAAAAAATGTGAAAAAGCGCGTGTTTAATTTGAAATCATTTTTATATGGAGAAAGTGTTGTTGAGATGTGTGTGAAATGGTGTATTCACACGATTCTTTGAGCAGCTATCTTTGAAGATGAATGTGCAGATGTAGGGGAATGATGATGAGGCTCCATTGTAGGAATTGACATAGATTAAAAAACATGGTGTTTTAATGTGGCAAACGAAACTCTTTAACTTTTTTTTTGTCCAGATTGAAATATAAATAGACTTTGAGCATTTGACTTTTGGATGGTTCAACTAGAAACTACGCCAAAGTTGGAGGTTGAGGCAAAAGAATATATGTAGGAATGATCCAAAAGAAAATGAAACGAGACGACGAGACGACGACGGTTTAAAGAGTAAAGTTTTTTGGGGTGGATTGTAAAATGTTGAGTAATCTTAAATCTGAGCAAGTTGTTCGTTCCTTCCTTCGTTTCTTGTTGAATTAGTTGACTTGGACTTTTTGCATGAAATTCCATTGCACTCTTTCTCTTTAATACTTTATATCTGTATATATACATCCCGGCTATCATTAAACTGCACAAGAGAAAGAAGACGAGGACGAGGACGAGAACGCCGCCTTCCCATGGCCATTGCCGGTGTCAGTAATTAAGGGCGAAGAAATAAAGGTGATTTTTTCTATGGATAAAGTTGAGTTGGAAACTGAAATGGGACCATAAAAGGGGAGCTAATGAGAACAATAGACTTGATCTAGGGTCATTAATATACCCTTTGAACTTTCTCTTGCCTCCCTCCATCTACCTACTCTACTAGTATGTTTCAGCCCAACGAGATAGATACTCCACAGTCATATACTCACATCCCCACATTCACAATATTCACATCCACATGGACGACTCCACGCGGATATGTACATGTACGTACGATACGGAGTATGTGTATATATATATTATAAAGTCACATTGCTCGCTCGCTTCGCTCACTCTCTCTACTCATCTTTCCTACTGGCCATTCCATTTCATTTCCATCCCGTTCCTCCAGCTTCCCATCTAAAAACTAGCAACAAAAAGGCTATTTAATTTCTCCGACTCCAACATCATTGTCCATATAACCAAGAATAGAATTCCAATGCCCAAATTCTATGTTCTACACTCTACGTCTACACACTCCCAAATATATTTCCCCTTTACATACTTTCCCTCCTACATACAGTTTTAGTTTTAGTAATTAGGAAGGAGGAAGAATGAAGCCTCAGGCTATGAACAACGGATCCGAATTTCAAATCACGGGAATTCTCAAATGTGTAGCCCCCATCTGAAACGAATTTGTATTTGTATTTGTATTTGAACGACGGAAATAATGTGGATTTCCCATATCCCAAAGACAACTTACACAACAACAACAACAACAAATCCCTTCGACGTGTACATCAAAACTTTCTTCTGTCGAATACTTTCTACTTTCTTCCATTCCGAGAAAGAGCTCTCAACGGAAATAAACAACTAATTATAAAGCGAATATAAGAGGAATTACTAATAGTAAGATACTGTTTTAATGCTAAATTGTGAAGGGGAAATTTACTCATCAAAATCCTTAATTTCAATTCAGTTAGCGTCTTACTAAGAAACGTCCATCACTTTCCCTTTCACTTTCACTTTCACTACAGACACAAATAAATATAATAATTATGATTAAAATCAAAGTGTCCCGTTAAACTTAAACACTTGGAGTAACTAAAAGAACTCTGTAAATGCATTTTAAACCAAGGATTTTGAATGCTGGTTGGGGAACTTTCACAAATCCTATCTTAAATCTCGAGTTGCATTTAGCCTGTGATGGTACTCATCGACGACTCATCGACTCATCGTCATCACCAGCTAACTTTTTTATCGTTTTATTGAGAATGGAAAGGGACGAAAGCCCAAAATATTTGATATTTGGTACATATTTGGTATTGAAAGGATGGGCTCCTGGGGAACTGAACACAGTACGAGAAGGAGGGAAAAATCTAAAAAGGGAAAGTAATGGCTGATAATGGTAACTCAAGCAATAATTTCCGCATATCCCCCATCGTCGTCGTCGTCATCGTCGTCGGCTATAAGTAAAATTACAAATTGCGTACATAAACATTCAGGGTAACTTACAGAGTATAACTCACAAGGAAATTGTGTACTTTCGTATAGTACGGATACCATTACGCCGTTCTCCGTTCTCCGATCTCTCAACTCTCCACATCCTTCCCATTTCAGTTCATATACATAGAGAATTTCAATTTAATCAGCATCTCTCTCTCTCTCTTCCTCTCCTTCTCTTTCGTTCTCTGGGCTGCCTCTTAACTCGTAATTATCGCTACCATTGATATTCATTCTCTCTCATTCATTAATTCTAATATTCCATCCCCACTCAATTCAATACTCAAAATGCAAAATACAATACAAAGTATAAAATTCCTCTCCGGATGTGTACTTCCCCATCCGTATCCGTAATATCATTACATACGAAAATGCGATACAAACGAGAATTGCACATTCACATATGTAAATATACAGACAATGCCGTTGAATGGAGTTCAACATTTGGGGTCAATATCCAAAGCTCTTTTCTCGTATCTACCTGCAATGCAATTCCGAATAATTTCCTCGTCGAGTGTGTTGTTGTTGTGGTTGTGTGGGGGGAAGGATGATGATGATGACATGATCTATCCTAGTAATGTAAACCAAGTAAACCTTTTATAGCACTCGAACACGGCATGAGCTCTCATAATAATAATAGTAATAATAATAATAATAATAATTTCCATTCTTCTTGTATGATATGTAATTTCTATACATGTATGCGTATTTCTATACAAACAATGAAACAAAAAAATTCCGTGGCTCTGGATTATTTAATTTCTTCGTCTGTTTATGTGTCACATTTGGAAATATTTCACTTCCCCTCTCAACTCTTTACGTTTCATGCCCTTTACATGAGTCTATACATACAAATACACAGAATAGTTTACCATTTACATGGAAGTCAGACTGTATGTAGATTCAGAGAGCTGTGGGAAACAAAGGAACAAGCGAGAGAGAGAGAAAGAGGGAGAGATGAAATGTTGATTACAAGTACAATAACTGAAACAACTGCTACCGGGATGGAGATGGAGATGGAGATGGAATAGTGCAAATGTCAATGCCGAATGCCAAGCATGTGGTTCCTGTCATTATTTATTAAGTGCCCACACTACTACTAATACTGTATACTACACAATGAAATACAATAGAATACACTTTGAAATGAACGCGGAACATGAAAATGAACTCACGGGAGTCCAAATACCCTCGTGTTGATGTCACTCAAGTCGCTTCCCCTCTCCATTTGTACATAGGTAGATACTATATCGTACTTTTTGTTTCCATGGGGGAAAACTGTGAATGGGAAATGAGGAATTTACCCGCATTATCCTTCCCCCACTTCTCTTCTTTTCTCTCCTCCCTCATTTTCTCTTCAAACCGAATTCTCAAATTCAAATTCAAATTCAAATTCAAATCCAAATCCAAATCCAAATCAGAGTCTCAAACACAAGTAGACTGTAGACTGTACAGAAAAACTGTTGTTGTCAAAAAAAAGAGGGAAAGAGGGAAAGAGGGAAAAAAAGACACAAGGAAGCAGATGTGAAGTTCCTGTTCAAAATTTGGATTTCAATGTATTTACATTCGTATACATTGGTAGACATTTGTATATACTGTCTGTTTGAGAGAAAGAGAACAAGACGGAGAGAGAGAGAGAGATTTGAAGGTGTGGGAAAAAAGGGAGTTGGGTGGTGATACGAACTTTCTCTCTCTCTCTCTCTCTGTCTTTGAAAACTACAAACTGTAAACTACACCACACTTTGCCTGTGGGAAAAATCCCAGCCGGTTTTGTATACTAAAATACATGTACAGATAGTTGTAGTTGGTAGTTTTGGTTTTCTTTTACCACGGTCTCCGTGACATTCCATGAAGGAGTCACAATTACAATAATAATAATTCATAAAATATTCACGTAAACAAATGCGAGGTCAAAAAAAAAAATCCTCTCATTGAACACACACACAGAAGTTTTCTCTTTACTCAAAGTCTCAAAGATTGGGCAGGAGGAATATATGGACAGAATTTTAATTTCAAACTTCCACGACTCAGACGACAACGACGACTTGGAATATTCAAAATCAATATGAATATCGAATACGAATGCGGACGGAACACACATGGCATTCGACATTCACAATCCAAACCCCAACCCAACCAACCAACAAACGACAGATACAAAAAGCGTAAAAGTCTACAGGTAGAACTTCTTGTCGTCAGGCAAACGAGTCATAAATATAAATATCAATAGATAAATAATCCTCGGAGTACATATGTATGCTAAAAATAAAAATACAGAGAAAAATTGAACGGAATATTCAACTTTCTCCACACGAAATACAAGAAGAAAAAATGTACAAACACCAAATATTCTCATCCCATCGTAAATGGTATGGAAAACTACTCCAAAACTCGCCTTTGTATTATCAAAACCCCAGAGAGAAAAGACTAAAAAGGACCTCTAGAAAGAAAATATTAAAAAAAAAAGAAAAAAATCTGGAGCTCAGATTGCAAACTTGAAGCGTATAGATTTTCTACATTTCCCTTCAACATTCTCAACATTCAAAGTCTCGCCTTCACCTCCGCCTTCGCCTGCTCGTTCATTCAAGCATTCGGCCATGTCATTATAAATAAGGAAATCTGAAATCTGAGGATATAACCAAAAGCAAAGAAGATGGAGGGGAAAGAAACTTCAAGAGGTGGAAAAGTAAAGAGAATTGAAGGGATTGCAAAAAATAGATCGCAAGAGATAGAGAGAGAGAAAGGGAAAAGTGGAAATACAAATAGGGAAATAGGGAAATGAGAGAAGGAGAAAGAGAGAAGGTGGTGTGGTAAAGCGAGGGAATTATGTCAAGGAAATAGAAGATAGAATTTCTTTGTTCGTGTTCCAAGGTAAAAAGGGAGGAAAAAAGAAAGAAAGGGAGAGGTGCGGAAAGGAAATAGGAAATAGAAATAGCAAAAAAAAATACAAGAAGGAAATACATTTATAAAACTACATTGAACAATTTCCCTCCCAATTCCCACCTTTCTATGGACTATGGACTCTGGACTCTCTCTCTCTCTCTCTGAGTAATGCACAATATACATGAAATATGCGTGATGCGGAGCCAAATCATACCTGAACGGATTCCTTGTAGTTTCGTGGTCTACACTATACAAGAGAGTGAGTGTAAAAAGGAAAAGAGAAAGTGAAAGTGAAAGAGGACCGGACTGAATGCATTTCTAATACAGAGATAGGAAATGTAGAGCGAAGGGAGATGGGGAAAGAAGAGAAAGAAAGGTAAAGAAAGAAAGAAAGAAAGAAAGAAAAAAAGAAAGGGAAAGTAAGATTCATGGCAGGAGATTGGGTTTGCTTGCTTTCCCTTTACACAGTTTTTTCAGCTGTTCCAAGTTCTGATTTTGATTCTGGATGGTTGTGGTTTGTGTGTGTGTGTGTGTGAGTGCGTGTGTGAGGGAACCATCTGTCATCATTGGATCCAACCCAGATTGAAGATTAGCCTTTGTCTGCAAGAAGAAGAAAGCCCACCATGGAACCCCGAACCAGTGGCAAAGGTAAACTCAAACTCTCCCTGACATCCAGCTGATTCTCTTTTTTCTGACTGGTATGGGCCCAAACTGTGAACTGAGAACTAAGAACTGAGCCTCCAGCTCTGAATAACATTCGAACGGACAACAAGAAAAAACTCTTTCCAGTCACGTTCTTTTTCTCTTTCGCTTTCTCTACCTGTGAAACGGAGCCACATCACACCAAACCAAACCATGAGAGTCGCATCTAAATTCTGATTTAGATTCCCTCTTTCTTATCCACAATGAAGACTTTCCTGCTTTTTTTATTCTCCATCTCCTTCGTCTTCATATCCAAAATCCGTATTCACATCCTCCGCATCTTTGAATCGACAGGATGGAAAAGAAGCCAGAATATTTTTTTGCAATATTCTGTAAAAGAAACCTCATCGTCGTCATCGTCGTCATCTTTACGTGGTCGTGGTCGTCATGAGTTCATCGTCTCTCCACAGACAAATAGTTTCCTTACTAATACCCACCACTGCCACTGCCACTGTCAATCTTGTCAATACTAACGAGTCTGCTTTCAGATATTTTCCCTTTCACCTTCGAGTCAACCCAGTCGAGTTGTCAAGATTGTCGGATTTTCCGGATTTTTATCAGGGAAACGAACTAAAGAGAGAGAGAGAGAGAGAGAGAGAAAGAGAGAAAGAAAGAAAGAGAGAAAGAGAAAGAAAAATTCGGTTCTGGATTTCTTATTTGGTCTAAACTTTTTGGTATTCGACTCTTTCGGCTTTCAACTTTCGGATTTGGGCTTGTGAGGTTTGGAATCCGAAATTTAGTATTTGGAATTCGGAATGCCGATTTGAATTTACCTACTAGTTTTTTGACATATTTCAAGCATCATTGTGAATCTAAAATGAGAATGGGACAAATAATGAAGGGGGGAGAATAATACGAGTGCAAATGTGAAAAGTCCTTATGGGACTCGCAAGAAAGGGAGAGAAAGTTGAGAGAGAGAGAGAGTTGAGAGAGATTCTTGTCCATGTGTGGTGGTGGTGCTCCGCTCCGTGTGCATGACAATCAGGATGCCAATTCACGATCCAAAACAGCAAGGGAGAAAAGGCAATGAGACGGTGAGGAAATGGAAGGAGAGAAATTTGGAATCTATTAGTTCAAGTTGAATGTTGATGTATGGGCGTCTGTCAAGTTGGTGCGGGTTTCCTGGTCTCTACAAACGATACGGCTCATTGCCCACCCACTCTCCTTTCCTCCTCTTCTCCTGTCTCTTGTTCCAACTTCCCCTGATTTCTCGCTCACTCTCTCTCTCTCTTGTTTTCATTCTCTTTACTCTCATGTTTCACCTTCTATTCTCCTTCAAGGAAGGAAGGAAACTTTCCATGAGGAACCTTCGCGTGAGCTTAAGAAAAACATACAGAGACATTTCCCTCCTTCTTATCCGCCTTATCTTTATCTACTTGACTGAAAAAAAACTACCCACGACCAACGATCAACTACCAACGACCAAAACTGAGAACATAAAGTCAAAGTCCTTCCAACGTTTCACTTCAACAAAATGACAAAACAAGCTAAATGTTAGACGTTGCATAGCTTTTGCATGTTCACTCACAGTATGAAAAAAAAATGAAAATCAAAGGAGGTTTCTTCTTTTTTTTTCATGCGTAAATTAAATGGGTAGATTTTGTTTGGGCTTTTTGCCTTTAGAAATCCCTTTGAATTTGCATAAGGATGAGAGTAAAGAGATTCGAGTGAAGAGAGTACATATATAGTACAAGAGTGTAAAGTGTCATGTCGTGTCATGTGTAACAAGTATAAATTAGGACGTTTTCTACGGATATTTACTAGCATGTGAGCGTGTTTTCCGTGTTTGCCTTCATCATTAAGAGTTAAGTTCACTCTCCTTTTCCCCCTTTTTTCTTTGGAATTTAAATTATGACGTTTTGACGTGGGAGGTTTTTGAGGAACCCGGTTTTTGTATAGGTACCAGTTTTTTTTTCTACATATGTAGTCGCATTGTAGTGTAAAAAAAGGATTGGTGTTCACGAGTATTTAGAAATTGAGATTTGAGTTTGAGAGACTTACAGACTTTCTCTCCTTCTCACTTTCTCACTTTCTCCGCTCTCAACAGTCTCAACTCTCATTCTTGCACGGCCGGATATGCCAAAAGAGAATCAAAATACAAAAAATATGTTCATGTTTCATGTGGTGAGCGACGAGTGTAAAGTGAAAGTGGAACTGGAATGAGGCCAAAGGAGAAAGAGAAAGCATCAGTTTTCTAAGATTTTCACTCACTTTCTCTCTCTCGCTTTCACTTGTACTTTAAAAGATTTGGCAAAGTTTCGTCCAACGATATTTCTCAATCTCCCCCCTTAGAAAAATAAGATACATGTTCGATTTCCATTTCCGACTTATATGGGCTAACAGTGTGAGAGCACGCCATACAGAAAGAAAAAGCAAGAGAGAGAGAAAGAGAGAGAGAGAGAAACTAAAAAAACTAATACTAAAACATGCGTAAAAAACTTTGGACTTTAAGAATTTAGAGACCATTTTCATCTTAAGTCTTTCCTTTAAGCATTCAAGTCCTCAGAAGTCGTATATGATAACCATGGAACCGTGCAAAACAGTCGACAGACAAAAGAATTATACCAGACAAAAAGAAGAAGAAAAAGAAGGAAATTTGGAGGGATATCTAAAGAATTTTTTGTAGTTTTTATTTTCACCCAATGCAATTTCAAATTTCATATACATTTTATACATTGAACAGAAACTTTTCGACAGATATCCTCTTCTTCTTCTTCTTCCATTTCCCCTTTCCCTTTATGTACTTGTCTCCTTTTTAAAGAGAAAATCCGGAATAAAAACAGAATTGTCAGAATCATCAAATTGTGTGTGGCGTTCTCCGTTGTACGATTTCTGTGCAATATTCTGTACAGAAATCCAGCCCTGAGCTGAGAGGTTGCAACTTGAAATCATTCATCAGCAAAACTTCAATATAATAATAATAATTATGAAGAGTCTCTCTTTATGCTCCGGAGCCCTCATATTATGGAAATAAAATGAAAATATCTCTCTCTGTATCTCTTTCTATCCTATTGAAAAACACCAGGAAGATCTCAAATAGAATTTTTTGTGAAAGGAGCAGGAGGACAAAAAAAAAATGAAAATGAAGCCAAGTGAAAGTAAAACGTGGGAATTCCTCGTCCTTTCATGTGTATATTTTTATACACTTTTATTTTATTTTTATAGTTGATCGTTGGTTTGTTGGTGATGACGAAAAAAATGGCTCCCTCTTTTCTTCTCCGTCTTTCTTCGTGTCTTCGTCTTCCTTTCTTCTTCCTCTTCATCTTGTTCTTCAATTTTTCCTGGGATGTCTCTCAACTTTCCCTGTCCTCTCTTTTTTTTCATTCTCCTCGTTCTTTCGTCTTTTTCAATGTGTTTCATTATTTCAAAAAAAAAAAAAAAAATCCCCCATTTGCGAATCCGCACATAAGTATTCACATTCACATTCACATTTTGCATTTCAGTTGAACTAATCGGGCAGGAGACGTCAAGAGAGAATTCGCGTATGAGAGAACACACGGAAACCTTTAATAAATGCACGAACGAGAACGAACCGTTTCGTTCGCAATTCTCTCCCCTCTCTCTCTCTTTCTCTTTCTGTTTGGATGACTGAATATTTTTATGCCATCATTTCCCGTTGTGCTCCTCTCTCTCGTTCTCTGTCTCTCTCTCTCTCCCTGTGTTCTGTGGTATGTTACGTATTTGGGGAGTCGGGAGTGACTCCTGGAAATATGCAATATATTCCCTGGTCTTCTTCTTTTGAAATTCTTGCAAACTCACGTTGCTCACTTGATCTTCTCTCTCTCTCTCTTTCCCTCTTTCTCTTTCGCTCTGTCTCTGTCTCTCTGTCTCGTTTCTTTCCATGGAAAGCAAAGGACTTTTGGCCGTGAATTTGTGTTTGGGAAAGAGAGAGAGAGAGAGAACTAACAAACAGTGAGATAAAAGGAATTCTAAATGAACGAACAAGGTGAGGGACCAAACGCAACGCAATGCAACACACAACTCGACGAGACAAAACACTATACACAAAAAAACGTATAGTTGGTTTCAAAGCGCCTGTCTGCATATGGCTTTTCTCAGTTCTGAATGTTCTGATTTCAAGAGGAGTTTTCGGAGTTCACAGTCTACAACTCAACTCAACTCAGCCATCCATACATCCACCAAATCAAACTCAAGTACAAGAACAAGAACAACAGAAGAAAAAGAAGACGGAATGAAATTGAAAGACATTGCAAGAGAGAGAGAGGAAGAGAATATCCACAGAACACACAAATTCAAATTCAAATAAAACTGAGGAGAGTAGTTCCAGTTAGTGTAGATGCATAAATACATTTATATGGCGAATTGATGAGAAATCCTTTCTCTCAATTCTTTGCTCTCCCCCCTCCCTCCCTCTCCCCTCAAAAAAAACGTTGAAATGTTTTACATGAGGAAAGAGAATGATTGCTAGGAAATTGACGTACGTGGGCTTGTGTTTACTTTTACTTTTATTTTTCCTTCTCCCTTTTATTCTTGTTCTTATCTGTTTTTTGTCTTCCATGGAAATCCATATGGGAATCAGATTTGGCAATCTGAAATTGATGTTTACAGTTTACAGTCGTCGTGTTTTGTTGTGTTGCGTTGCGTTGGATTGTGCTGTGTACCAGTAAATAATTGTGAAGCGCACTCACATGTATGTGGCTCACATCCTGTCACGAACTTGTTGGTTTTTTTTTTAGATGAACTATTTCCTAAACATTTGGATTTGAATCTGAATTTGAATCTGTTAGTATGAAATTCATCCGGATATTTCTCGCAAAAACAACAATAACACAAAAACTCCCACACAATTTATGATGATAAAAAATAAAATTCAAGCAGGTTTTTTGAATTCCGTTGGTTTGAAGTGTTATCAAAAATGAGAGTTTATTTCCATTATAAATGTAAATGGACAGATATTTACACCAGTGACATCCAGCATAAAATAAAATTCAACGTCTTTGTTTCGTTTTTAATTACTCGGTCTGGGTTTTTGTGTCAATTTTGTAAGCCTCTGCTCTTGATTTCAACACTCAACGTAATTCCCAGTACAATGAGAAATAAAGAATGGAAACTTGGTGGAAAGAGAGAGATAAGAATACCCGCATAATTGTAGACCCAGATCCAAACTTGCTTTCTCTCATGTTCTCAGATAATTGGAAATGATCGTCTTAGTACACTCACTCTAAGCTAGCCACAGAGCTTAGAATTTAGAATTTGTCATTAGAGTACCTACATCCTACATACAAATAAAGGATAAATGGAAAAAAAAATCCGCTGTAACTCCAACTATCTGTAGATTCAAGTCTATAGATAATTTGCTCACATTGTTATCCCCCTCAAGTCTCAAAAAATGTCACACAACTAAAGAACAAACTTTTTTCTTCTTTTCTCCCTCTAAAATTGTATAAGACGACACGACACGACACGGAACATGTTGAATGTTGAATAAGAAACGAATAACTTTATTTATTTGCGTTTCTATTTGTATATTTTTTTTGGAAGAGATTGTAAGTAATTCTTCTTTGAAAGCTCTCTCTCTCTCTCTTCTGAAGGTTCTTCATGGAAATTCCACATCCAGATTTTTATAATAATAATATTTAATAATAGCAATAATTTCAAACGGCACATATTGCATTGTATAAACTGAATTTCTATTGCACTGTGATGGGAAATCTGTGACGAGAGTCTCGTTCTCTCTAACTCTCATTCATTGTATCAGGAGATCTCGATATGTGGAATCTTGAGGCAAATTTAAAATGCCAAAGTTGTAGACTTTCTTCCCGTAGCAACATTCAACATTCTCTCCATCATTTTGTATGGAAAGGAGGACAAGAGATTTTAACAATGGATGAATCCGATCCGGATTTTCTTTTTTTTCGTCTATTTCTCTCTTCTCGTTTCGTTTCGTTCCCAAGAAAAATCTGGATTCTCAAAGTCTTCTCATCTGTCCTAAGTCCTCTGTAAGCCTTGCTCAGCCTACATTCGAATTCGAATTCGAATTCGAGCAGTCACATTCCTTGAATAGACACAAGGAAAATTGCGTTTGAATTGTCCTCCGTCATTCCACATTTATATACATGTGTTTGTTTGTACGTATGTGAATGTGAACACAGTCGAGTCATACCAATGCCAATGCCAATGACAACGCCAACCTAAATCCAAAAATCTCAGAAGAAAAAGAAACCCACAAGCATTTCCCCATATCCATTCACATTGTCCCAAATTTTCGGATTTTCTTACTCCCAATCCTTCAATTTCATCTCACGTCCCTTTCTTTCCAAATTCCTTACTATTGAACTTTCCCTCCCAAGTTTCTCCTTCTCTTACTCTCTTTCTCTCTCTCTCTGTCTGGTTTAATAAACTACTTTTTAGTTTCATATATTGAAAATTCTACCAGTGCACAATGAAACAATGTGAACGACAGTAAAACAAAAGAGTTCTTTTTTGGGCCACAAACTTTTACTTAATATTTTTTTCTGGAGCCCTCGGGCAATTACATGAAGATTACGACTGACGACGACTCTCACCATCACCATTCAAACAAGAAAGATAGTGAAAATTCATTCACAATTCACAAGTAAACCCGGATCCATTGTTTAAGATTAAGAAAGGAATCAAGGGAGAAAAAAGTTCAAGTTGGAGACTTTTTAAATGCAAATTCTATAGGAGAAAACGGAAAAAGTTGAGGACAGTTTTTATTGAAAGAAATGGTGAAACGTTTCACATTTACACAATTTAAACAGTGTAATTTGGGAATTCGTTTTTTTTGAGGTAGAAAATCTTTCCTATGCTCGTGATGTTTTGTTCAAAAAAATAAGGAAATAAATGAATCAATTTTGTGTGAGTATGATAAATCAAAATCGTTTAGCTTCCTGTGTCAATTATGTGTTGAGACACCCGAGAGAAATCATTAATTTTTGAACATGAAATTCTTTCTTTCTCTTCCTCCCTCGTAAATTGGAGAGGACCTAGGAAATCTTGTTGGGAATGGAAAAGTGAAAAAAAAGTCAGGAAACAACAGAGTGAAGGTGAAAGTGGAAGGGAGTCGTCTCTCCACGAAATAATACATTCGTTTGTACTCTCGTACACATGGAAAGACATTTGAGATTCTTACCATTCTTACTTTGTTTTAGTCTTGGCCTGTGATGGAAGGGAAATCCTTCTGAGAAAAAAACTCAAGACAGTTTGGATTGTACGAAAAAAGAAAAAAATCCAGTGGAAGTAGAAGATTTTGTACTTAAAGATGCAAGAAAAAGTGAAAAAAAAAAAAAACTCTATTGAAAGGACGGAGAGAAGAAAGAGAGAGAATGGAAAAAGAATATCCAGAAGGCAACTCTGGAAAACACACACACACACACACACACACACACACACA
>JAIUND010000928.1:0-47187 GCA_034699125.1 Gisinianus flammeolus | reverse complement strand
AAACATTATGTCTCTTTTTATCCCTTATTTAATTTACTCATCTCAATTATTTATTATCCATAGCTGTGATTCACTTTAGTTCACCAGCTGTGAGCCAACGTTTCACATTTTGTAAAAATGTTTATATGTACTATCTTCTTTCTTTTAAGTACAACAATAAAATTGTGCCGAATATGAGAAAAGGAAATTTGAAATTGTAACTCTTTTGATGATTATTAAGGAAACTGCAGACTGTAGAATTTGCATCTGATTAATTAAGTCGGGCAACCGGAATGATTGTACACGTTGTTTCCTTCTTGTGGTGTCGCTTAGAAAATATTCCAACGTGGTTTTTCAGTGGTACAAATAAGCGCTGTAAAACAGTGGACATATTTTCATTTGTTCATGAAACGCATTCATTTTTTTCAGTTTATTGAGTAATTTCTTTTTTGCTTGAATTCTACATTTCCGTCTCGTTTCACAACTAGATTTAAATATCACTAAAATAGTAGTTTTATTTCGCAATAAAATTGATTACCGGAAACAAATGGAGTTGCACCTAAAAATTTAAATAATCCTTCTGACTACTTCCATTAAATATTTTGCGTATTCTATTAATTTGACTATGAACTACGCACATCGATATTAGCCTTCTTCTGTTCCGATCATAATTTCATCCACATTTTTCAGTTAAATTATTATACATACGAAGAATTCATAAATCAAATATCCATCTAAATTTGTGCTCTTTTTATATATATATTACTACAGGCAGAAATCTACAAAATATGTTGTGATTTTAATTGTGACAAAGTAGGGAAAACATTGAAAATGATAAATATTTCATGCATAAATAAATACATTCTAATCTCTATCCCTCTGAAAAGCCTTAGAATTTCATTTTCCACTTTCACAGTGAAAGTTTCACTTTCTACCAACAGTTGTGTTTGGAGATATTTGTTAAATGTTTGACACGAGAAACATTGTTTAGTATGAAGTACAAACACACAAATAATAAAATGATAACATGCAGACAGTTAAGTTTGATTAGAATAATTAGAATTAAAACTTTGGAAATGTTTGTTACAGATTAAAAAATATGATGCAATGGTAATGTAATAATTGTGCATCCTAATGACTAAAGTGTACAAACTGTGACCTACGAAATACATAATAATTAATAAAGAAATATATATATACAGGAATACTGAAAATTACATGTTTTTAACCGAACTACGAACCCAAAATACTTAATAAATACTTTGTAGTATACGCCATCAACCATCAAGAACGGATGAGATGACTTCACATGTATTCAACGATGAAAATTCATTGAAACAAATGTCACTTTTTTGGCGTTCCTTCTCGTGATGACGGCGCATCAAATTCCTCTTGTCTCCTTGTCTTAAAACTTCCTCTTTGTGACGAGTCGTCTGCCGGCTCTCTACTTGATGCTGAGTTTTGAGAATGTTGTGACTGTTGTAATAACTGTGACTCAGTTTGTGGAGGAAAATCAGTTGATGAATTTGTGGGTGACTGTATGTCTCTTTGTGCTACGGTTGTTGCTGTACTTGTCGATTGTTGTTGGTGGTGTTGTTGTTGTTGTGACTGAGAACTCTTTCGTTGATTGGAATTATTCGAGTTGGAATAAGAAGTGGAAGCTTGAGATGGAGGAGACTGAAATGAATTCTGTGGATCTCGACTATCTCTCACTGTAATAAAATAAGAATCCATTTCCTGCTCTTGTAAATTACTTGGACGGATTGGAAACTTTGTTGTAGGGTTCACTGGACTTGGGCCACTTGACAAATTACTCCTAGACAGGACTGGATCGGACAAATTAAAATGTGTTTTGGTTTTCCCTATTTGATTGGAATTAAATTGACATTTATTTTCTTCTCCAGAAGAGACGATTGCTCTTCCATGAGTTCGGTTCCCTCGACCAATTGACTGTTGTCTGCTCACTCCTGCTTGTTGTTCTTCATATGGCTGATGTTGTTGATAATGATGATACTGCTGCTGCTGCTGTGGCTGTTGCTGTAATTCTAATTCCTGTTGTTTTTCTTCTAAATCATCATTTTCATTATCTGGCATGAGTGAACTTCTTATGACGTCCATATTGATTTGAGAAATTAACTCTGATTGTGAATCTTCCATTGGAAAGGAATTCTGACCACTTCTGACCATATCATTTGTCCGCAATAACCTCTCATTCCTATTATTTGGATTTGAGCTTAACATTGCGGAAAGAGCAGCAGCCGCAGCTGAAGCATGATTATTTTGATTTTGATTTTGATTTGTGGGTGGTGAAATACTTGGTTCGATTGTTGGATTTACAAAATTAGTGTTGGCAGTTGTATTTCGTCGATCTCTTTCATGAACTCGCGCTGCTTGAGCCTGATTGTAAGCATAATGAACGAAAGAGTTGCCGGTGAAACCCGGTGCAGGGAAGCCAGTATTTGGATGCCCACCCATGGAAATGGGTCGTTGATTACCGTAGCCAGAATCCAAAGAAGATAAACCAATACGACGAGGAAATGGAGATTCAGGTAATTCCGGTGGTTCCGGGAAAAATAAATTCTCACTCGAACTATTAATCTCTTCGGGAGAACTACCAATTTCAGACTCATTACTTGTCGTGGGCGAAGGATTATTTGATTTGATGACTTTGTAATATTCTTCCGAGCCGAATGGTGGTAAAGGTGTGGGTGCTCGGTACTGTGTCCATGGTTTACCTCGATCTTGATGATAATACATGGCAGGCTCAGATGAGTCTTCGGTTACATACGAATCATAACGTTCTTCTTTTGAGGATCGTTTCCCACCCCCAATATTTGAAGCTCCTCCAAATGCCACTGCTCGAGGACCACCTTGCCAACCCTGCATTTGATTATTTGAATGGGATGCGGATGATTCACCATCTTTTGCTTGACCAAAAATAGAAGTTTTAATACGGGATAAACGACTAGAACCGGCCGTCTCCTCTTTTACATCCTTTGTTGTAACTCGTTTCTTTGGTGGAGAACCTGGGTGATCTCCTAATCTTGGTGTTCTACTTCCCATAGCTTTCCGAGGCTGCACTGCCCCTGAATTTCTGAACAGAAATAAATAAATAATAAATATTGATTGAATAATCAATAATGTGTTTAAACTCTCTATTAACGAGTAATTAATGTCACTTGATATAAATTATATTATTACAACCAAAAGAAACCACTTAAAAATACCTCATTAAAGGTTTTTGAGATTCATCGCTAGAAACGTCAGTTGACGTGTCACCACCAATCCGGAAATTTTGACTGGATTTTCTAGAAGATTTCTTGCGGTCGTCAGCATGCATGTCTGGAGTTTTGGGCGGTCTGGACTTTTCCTCTTTTTTTCGAAAATGAGCTGTGACAGCTGTAGAAATACTGCCAGCAGCTGACTGATGTCGACTTATTGATGATGACGGAGTTCTTTTGATACTCCCCCGTTTTTTACCTGGAGATTCTAAATGCGACGAACTTTGATACATTTGCTGCTGCTGATGAGCAGTTGGATAATGAGTATGTGGAGTTTCATGAATTTGAGCTAAATCTGAACTCGTTAAGGAAACTGAATTAACAATGGAATTCCGGGCAAGAGATTCATTTACTATGGAATATTGAGCTTTCCCTTCACATTCAAGTTTACGAAGAACTGTGGGAGAGTCCGGGAGTTCAGCTGTGAGATTTGTCGACGTTCCAAGAACGTACAAGATATCAGTTTCATTTTTATCATTGAAGGCTTTGGAGGTCCTTCGTCGAGATTCTAGCGGCTCTGAAATTACAAATGAGAACATTTCCTTTACTTGCTTAATTTATTATCAGAGAGCTATTGGAAATATATTAAATATAAAGACGTTTTGATTTTAATACCTGGCTCTGAATGAATCGGACTTAAGGTTGAATTGGATAAAGATTCTTCTCCTTTCCTGGCATCTTCTTTAGCTTCATCATTCAAAAGCTCTAGTGCCCCACTGATCATTTGATCCTCCATCGTGATCTAATTAAAGTAATTAACACAAAAAATATCCACTATAATGATGTAAAAATAAAAGAGTTTTTATGGAAGCAATACTAAGGTTTGCAATTCTTCTATATTGGCATATTGGTGGTTAAAAGTTTAAAAGGAAAGATTTATTCCACATCAATGAATACAACATTTAGGCAATCATGTTTCTTTTATTTATGAGTATATTGGTACGTGACACAGATTTATTATAAATACGAACACCAAATACCAAAATTAAACGGTGGAAATGTGTTTGTCGTCATCACTGATCTATCAGATCGAATTAATCGAACAATTGGAATTTGTTGTAATGGATAATAGGAAATTTATACTACATATAAGTATATAATGTATATTTAAAAAACTAAAAAGAATGGCAAACTTGTGGATTGGATTTTTCGTCTGTGTAATGTTATATGTGTGTAATGTAGTTAGTAAAAGCGTATTCTCATGTGTATCAATCCGAAGAAATTTAAGTCCCATCAATTTATTCCAGCTTTTTTATATTTCATTATAAAACGTATAAAAATAAAAGACGGAAAAACAACAGTGTATAAATTGTAAATACTAAATACATATATACACATATGACGTGCAAACATTATGTAACAGACTTTCAATGGATATTTATCCTTTTTATCATTAATAAAATAAAATAATCATAGTAAAAAATAAAACAGTACATAGAAGGTGATTCAAAATTCAAAATATATATTCTAAATTTAAATAAGCTCAATTATTCCGAGTAAACGATACCTGTTTTTCAAGAACATTTGGTTTTAAAGGCTTCCTATTTTCTTGATTTTCTGGAAAATTTGAAGTTCCTTGCAATCCACTTCCTACAAATCATCACAAGATAAAATTTAATTAATCAAATCTCGATCCTTACTTTCGTTCACAATAAGTCGGTCAGTTTCCAACCCTCACCTGGGCGGTCTTTCTCTGGTGAAGTAACATTGATTCGAACATTAACATTGCTTTCACTTCCACCATCTGTACGGCTGTTAATCTCAGCTACATTTGTATTCTCTCGAAGAATGCAAATAGCAGATTTAAACAGCTCCCAATCACCAAAAGTCATATTAAGCACCTAGATTAACAAAATTCATAACGTATAAATATCGGATTGTCATTCGTAAGGGCGTCAGAACATTTACATGTGTGTTCCTGTTGTACAACTGACCGCTTTAAGCTCCATCAAATCACAGCACAGTAGGACTCTTCCTGTTATGTTATTTTTTCTAATCGCTTCTTGATATTTCCCCACGGATACAGTTTTTAATGATGACAATGAGCCCAAAAATTCGACAACCCCTTCAATGCTTAACTGACCCAATTTGACAGATCTTAATTCTCTCTGCAAGCCCAACAAAGATTGTATTAGAATTTGAAATCATCTAAAAGAATGCTTAATTTTTATACTTATAAGGGTATATATGAAGTAAAAACTTACAACAAGTACGCTATCGTTAGATGTGGGCATCAACATTGGATACTGAAGAGGAGGAGGTGCTGGTTGCATGGAAGGATTTGCATAAGGCCACATATTTGAATAGACTGATGCCAAAGGATTGGAAGCGACTATGTGTGGGTAATACGGTTGCATTACATTGCTCTGCGGTATACTTGTTTGAGGTCTTCCACTCTGCCGGTAGCGAAGGTTTTGAGTGAAACTTTGATTAATATAAGGCGATGGTGGTGTAGTAAGTACAGGCTTCACGGTCCCCGGAGTTTGTTTAAATATTTGCTCCAACGGTTGATATTGTTCTAATAACGTATCAGAATTCAAATTAATTCAAACAGAATTCCAAAGAATAATACAGTGGTCGGATTCAATACGAAAGAGAAACTATAAATTAATATAAATATAAAAATATATACCTTGTATGTCTTTTCTCAATTGAGGATCCAGACTAATTGTAAATGGAAGAAATACATAAAGTGTAGACACCAGTAGAGAACTCTTATGTAAACCGAGATACACATCTAACTTCTTTTCGTCTCGGTCTAAACCTAAATTTGGATCCACTTCTTTCGATTTTGGTATAAAAGGCCTCACACTATAACATGAAACAATTGAAACATGCACTGAATTAAAATGAATTACAGTTTTAATCATATAGTAATAGTTTTCTGATTTTCTGTTATTAAATGATCAAGTTCGGTACCGTTCAAAGACTGTTTTGAGAGACATGGCATCATCCAATTCTTTTTGAAAAAGCTCGCAGTAGATGATCATCCATGACAATCGATAAGGCCATTGCTCAGTCACATTTACCCATGTTGACAAATGATGCCAATTAAAATCAAAATTGAAAGCCTTCAAAAGTCGACCTAGTCAAATAGTTTACAATAATATATATATAAGAACTACTGAATTATTACAAAATATGAATACGCACTCATGTGGGAGGAATATTGAGAAATATTTACCAGTTATATGAATGATGTTCATTAAGCGTCTCATTGAACGTGGGTTCACATCCGAAAAATAATCATCCCCCAGAAGCATTTTTTTCAAATCCCCAGGGCCAGCCCCAACTTTATTCATATTTGTTCCCAGACTACTTGCCACACTGTCACTCATCTATAGAATAGAAAAATTACTTACTAAATTCTTAATATTTCAAAATTGATTTGAGAAAAGGATTAAAAACATATTTACTGTTAAATATTTTCATTTAAAACACCCTTTACCTTTAAGCCTAGTCGTTTTGTCTTCTTTGAACTAACTTTATCGTATCTATCTAAAGCCAGTGAAACTCCAAAACTGGACTCAACAGAAGGTCTCCTTGTTGACAACTAAATACGAGTTATGAATCATTGAAATTATTATGAAAATTTGGACAAGATTTTCTGCTTTATCGCTGTGTTTATGATTAAGAGTTTAATTATTTTATTACAGTGATTTGTGGGCCAGGATCATCTTCAACTTTTCTCTTCATTTGTTGCTCGAGCATCTTGACTTGTTTCACTTTTCGTAATGCAGCATTTTGTAAGTAGAAGGGAAGATGGACCAAGTTTCTAAGATAGTCTTGCCCTCCAACGTTGGACTCATTCAGTACAGGATTGATGTTCATTTCGATACCCTATTTTATATAGCACAGACAAATGAAACCCCATTTTTAGAAATCATCTTATTTACTTATTAAATATACATATGTATGGAATTATATACACCCCGATAGCAGGTGTCTAGGTGTATTTACTACTTTGTAAAATTCTAAAAATTGGCCTTAGGAAATACAAAAGTAAAAAAATATATTATGGTGAGTCTGAACTTCATTTAGTACACAATGTATATGTGATTCAATTAAAAACGTACACCAATGACTATTTTCACAAAACAAAATCGAGAAAAAAAATTGAACCAAATAAAAATTCAATGTAATTAAATAATGTGCTTTTCCATTATGCAATTGTTCCATGCAAAGCCACAAGGCGAGCAATAATAATAAGAGACTGGGAAATGGAAGATGATTGCTCTGTGCATGTTACCTTCCGAAAGTCCATTATCTAAGAGTCGCATGAAATTTAAAAATATTACGCATAAATTATATCATTAAATGTGTAGAGTTTCTTACAACAACAAGTATGTATTTTTGATTACACAATAAATTTTTCACTGCCTTTTTTCAAATGAGATATCTTTAAGACTTTTCATTCTTTCTGAGCTTGAATAAAACCGAAATATGGTACATCAAGGTACATACACACTATATACGTAAGTCTAAATACTAAATAGTACTCACTAAGAACCGGATAACGAATTAAAAGAGTAGCGTGTGACTTACTTTGCTTATAATGTGAGGGTCGATAGCGAGAAGAATAATGAACGGTGCCTTATTATCGCTAAACAGAATGTGAACAGCATCAAGTACTTGAAGAACTTTGTCTTGTTCTCCACTGTCTAAACCATCGACTATCACAACCATTCGACTTTGCCTATTGGTAAAAGCATCCAAACATTGTACCTAAAAGTAAAAACAAATCAAATTCTTTCACTAAATTGAGTATTTTTCAATTTCATTGTTCCAAATTAAGGATAAAGTTACATATAAAGGTTTAACAAATACACACGTATATTTACATATAATATAATTACACTGTACCATGTCCGTCATCAAGTTGACTTCAGATTTCAACGCATATAAATACCCTTCCGCTTTTACAGCATACATCTTATTCACTGTTCTCTGAAGATGTCTTCTATGTGAAAAAATAACAGCTTTCAAAATCTGGAAAAAAACGTAATCCCCTTAAGATTAAGAATTGTTATGAAAATCCGGAAAAGATTTGTAAATACGGGAATTATAATTTGAAGACTATATCTAACAAATATTACCTGGCCTACTGTGTACAAATTCGCGACAAAAATGAGACCCACAAACAAGGCGCATCCATACATGAGAATCTGAAGCGTTGTTTTATTCATATCACTTGTCATTTCAGTCAAATAAATGCAAAGCACGACGGTTCCAACAAGTGTTGAGAAAAAGCACAATACGAAAATAATACAGTAAGGTATGCAGCAAAGTTTTCTCCATTTCCATGGGGCTTGAGCATTTACTGGCTTTGGTCGAAAGGCTCTGAAAAGTCTTGTTGAAAAGGTCCCATAGTCATTTTCCAGGCAAGAATACAATGAACCCAACATTTGGATCACAGAATTTTCTCCTCCTCTGGTAAGATTTAAAAAAAGAAAGAAATCGTTTACTATAAACTTACACGAAGCAAATCCTATATCAAGACAAATAAAGAGAAAAAACTGATACCACAAAACGTTATACATGTATGTATAACTTACGTTGTACTTGAAATTTTTGTCTGTTCCGTGAAGTAGAAACTGAAAGCAAGTTTAAATGATTCTTTATTTTTTCCAACTATCGTCACTGTTGACTCATCTCATTATTCAAAGTCTGATTATAGAGATTGTAAATAGTATAAATTCTATAAATGAATGAATAGTAAGCATACTCACTTGATAGGCAACGCTTGAACAGTATCACTGGACTGTGAGCCAGGCGGATGGCAAAATACAACTTGGAAAACCAGCCGAGTTGAATCTATGTTATGAAATAAAGTCCAATTTTTCATGAAAATACCTTTGATCCAGCATGCACATTATTAGTACAGGAAATTACCCATATAGATACATTGACAAAATAACATACCTATTTTAGTTGCAAGGTAACCCATAAGTTTATGTGACCAAGACCAATCATACCTGCATTATAAATAAAGTCACAAATAACACGAGTATAAGCATTTACAAATACAACAAGAAATGAATTTCAGAATGCTCAAACTGATAATTACTCACTTGGATCTCTGACTACAAAACCACACAATGAGGAGGAATGTATGAATGAGAAGAATAATTCCAGCCCCAAATCCTAAACCAACAATCCAACTATGCAGAGAAAGTCCCGCAACGACGCCTAAAAAAGGTTTCAGAAATTAATTATTCATCCGAAAAAAATATATTCTGAAATGTTGATTGCATTTCCAAAATGAATCAAAGAGTTGTCTGTCTTTGATTTGTTGGAAGTTGAAACTTTCTCGTTACTTTCACTTTCTTCAAAATATCATTTCCTTGATCTTACCTGAAACGGAAGCTAAACAAAATATAATGGCGAAAAGAAGAGGACTCCATGCAAAGAGCGGGTTGAGCCATTGACGAGCAAAAGATTTCATTTCCTCTTTCAGTTTTGCCAAGAGGAATGATTTCCCACTGCCCCATCTTGCAAATAACCCAACGGTGATGGGCATACTTAAAGTTGGATCAGAAAGCATGTCAGCCAACGCACTGCTGTATAAACAAATACAAAGGTAAGACATTAGTGCTGTATGAAGCAAAGAACGTTTCTTATTTCTTCTACGTTTTTTGAAAACATATTGAATATTCCAACTTTTACGCCTATTGTCATAGTTAGATATGTATTTATGTACTTAGTACGCGACATCCATATATGCATAATTATGCCACCATGATGATAGATTCCTTTTTTCTACTTGTGTAGGAAATGACTATGGGGAAACTCAAAAACTGTAGACATAAACTTACCTATACAAATTGTAGCCGAGTAGATTTTCAAAGTCCTCTTGAGTGTTCAAGCCCCCTGATAGAGAATGATTAAATGAAAACATTTATAAATGAACACCATATGGAAAAGCTGTCATGATAATTGTAAAAAAGGAGGTTACATTTCATAATGGATTAAATATTCTTTTATTGAGCCTTACGAGAACCAAAAAGCTGTGTAATTATAGGCTTGGCTGAGCTTCTATCAATATTATATGGAGTTTCTCCGGATCGATTGGGTCTATACAGCAGTTGACTGTTGACTGGGTTGCGTAAAAATAGCTCTACAATTTGTTTGCATCGAGAACGCATGGCAATATGAAGGCATGTGTCCCCACTGTCGAAATGTTTCAAAACATGAAATAAGCAAAGAACAATATTAAGACGTTGGTATACGGAGAAACTACAGGTTGCACGTGGAACCGTGAGTTTGGGTGTGCGTTATTACTTATTTAAATCATCATGTGTGCTTATACCTTTTGTCTGCTGCATTCACTTTCGCTCTCTTCTCCAAGAGAAGTGACACGATTTCTGCATTTCGATTCCTCGTGGCTCTCAAGAGTGGTGTGTCCCCATCCTATATGAAAGTAATCATAATTTATTTAATTTATTATTACAAAACATTTTGAAGCAACAGTACCAAAAACGTCCTTATTCCAGCATTCCATATATTCATTACAATAATATTCAGTACAAACTCACTTTCGTTGCCAATTCTAACTCGGGGGCGGCAGTAAGAATTAGTTTCACCACTGCTACATGCGACTTTTCAACAGCCCAGTCTAAGTAACAAAGGTTAAAAAGAAGGAAAGTGATAATACTGATAAATACTACGGACATACGCATATGAATATTCGACAGTCAATATACGTATTTCTTACGTACACATTGCTGTTTTTCGATCCTAAAATACATAAACAAAACAAAAAATTCAAGAGTATTACAAGAGTTTTTTCCTTTCATTTCGTCATTTTGCTGAGCTAATTTTATATAAAGGCAGGTAAAATACAATATGTATCCGCTCCTCACCTTGCCCTGTACATTGACATCTGCATGTTTTTTTAAAAGAGCATCAACGATTGATCGGTGACCACCTTTGGCAGCATGAATCAAATTAGAACTCCCACCACGGTCCTTTAGTGCAAAATTGTCATATTAAATGATAGTTCACCAGCATTTCCAATCACGTCTCGATAACAGTTTTGAAAAACAATAAAAGCTAGCACAGCTAAAACTTACATTTATATTGATGTAAGCACCGGCATTAATTAGTGCGATTGCAATTTCGTGAAATCCTTCCTATTTACACATGAAAAGTATATTAATACCTTACCGACTCTCCTTATTTATCATCCATAATCATCTCTTACCTACATTCTTTAACATTTCTCACCTTGCAGGCGATGGTTAGAGAAGAACAGCCATCTTTATCAAGAGAATTAAGATTTGGTTTATGTTCTAATAGAGCCTTGACAACTTCAACATGATTTCCTGCTGTTGCTACCAGCAGAGCTGTCCAAGAAGTCTACACAAATGAATAGATATATATAAAGTAAAGACAATTATAATTTCAATTAAAGCATAATGAAATGAAATATCGAAATTACCATGCCACAGGCATCCACTAAATGGTTGAGAAAAAAGAGAATTAATTAGTTGTGACTTGTTTGTTAAGCTATGAATAATTACGTAAATATTTTATTAAAAGTCCTTTAAATCACTTAGTAAATCACTTACCAGCCGCTTCTGCATTGAGTAAAATGTCCACAATTTCAATATAACCTTTCCTGGACGCCCAAATGAGAGGTGTCGTTCCATATTTATCCCCAGAATTAACTTTTGCACCATGATTAACAAGATCCTTAACAATTTCAATATGATTTCGACCCGAGGCCCAGCCCAGGCAACTAACATTATAATTTCCATAAGCATTCACATCCGCTCCTTTCTCTATGAGAAGATGAACAGTTTTTGTTCGTCCTTTGTAACAAGACCACATCAACGGGGTCCAGCCTCTGCACAAATAATACAAATAATAATGAAATAATGATTATGATGATGACAGTTCCATTACAAATTAAACAAACTGAATAGCAAAAACCGCAAAGCTGCCATTTTGTTTGAAAAAATATAAAACGAAAACACACCCCATGTCCCGATGGTCAACTGTAGCTCCATGTTCCAGAAGATCTGCAACAATGTCATCGTGTCCCTCTTTTGCCGCGAATAAAAGAGGTGTCCAATTATCAGAATCTTCGGCATTGATATCAGCACCATGTTCAAGAAGAGCCCGGACAAATGGAGCTTTACCCCGCTGTGAAGCCACCATCAATGCAGTCGTTCCATTCTAAATTCATACACAATTATGAATGAATGAATGAATGAATGAAGATACTGCGAGCACTTTTATAATCAATTCACTTGTCTCAAAACTAACCTCATCTCGATCGTCAACTATAACTCGTCGACTGTCGAGTAAATGTTGAAGACCCGCAAAATTCTCCTCAGCAATAAAGGACACCAGAGCACGATTGGTGAGCGACACCATCGAGTCTGAAAGTACAAGTCCTGACTGTTGTTGATGATGATGATGAGGAAGATAATGAGGATGATGATGCATCGGGAAGATGGGGAAAAGGAGAGAGGAAAAGAAAAATAAACATACAAAGTCAAGTTAATTTCCAACTTTGAAAAAGAATAAAAAAAATTTCGTCCTAAACAACAAAATATTTATGGATGAGAAAATGTGTTATAGTCAGAGTTTAGGGAACTCGAGTCAAATATTGAATAGGATAAACTGTTAAATAGTATAAGTAGGTACGATAATATCAAATCTATAAATATTTCACTCCCAAAAGTCAAGTCAACACTCGTTTCTTAATCTGTGTAAAATTAATTGCATTGCTTATATGCTTGAAAATTATTGAAGCTCAAAGAAAACCATGTAAGTAATAATGTGTATAGAATCTATATTACATATACAAATGCAGGATACAATTTCAACCAAATCAATCAAGGATTAGGGAACATTTATCCGTACAATTTGTAAAAGTGTATAGAATGAGAACGGAGCCATTAGCCAGTAGCAAAGTATTACACATTGATATATTATAGTTTATAGTTCAGACATACATATTGACAATATAACATTGTGTGTATGTATTATGTTAAACTTAAAAATATAAACGCTCCTCTTGTTAGAAACCATCTGTCAAAACATAAAAATCAGAACAGCAATCTGTCATTTAGTCAAGGCACCCCAAAAAGATGAAAGACGTTATGTTCAGAGAATTTCCACGCTCTCTCTGTACAACAAGTAAAATGCTCAATGCTTGCCGAATAGTGTGAGTACTGTGAGTAGTAGTGTGAAGATATTCTTAAACACTGTTTCATTATTACATATGATTACATTATAGCTTTACTTCACTTTTTTTTAGTGTTTATTATTATTCTTTTAGTGCGTGATAAAGACTTAATTGCTCTCTCCATATAGTCATAATACATGTCTTCCTCATTTCTTTCCGAGGAGATATGAAAAATAAAAAAGAGAAAAAGAGACAGAGAGAGAGACTATTGCATGCAAAATTTTTGTTTCCATTACTTGTAAATTCAAGTAATCACATGGACTGATAGGCACATTGTCAAGATTAATGCTGCAGCAGTTTTTCATCTGCTTTTCATACTATTCTATTTAAATTATTTTCTAACCCAGAGTTTTTATATATAAATCTCATGTTTAATGTATTTATTTAGTTCCATTTCCCGTTTCCCCATCAGATAAGTACAAATAAATAAATATGATACATGAATACATGATGCACATTGACGAGTATACCAAAGCATGTGCATACACACCACATACCCATACAAAATTACACTATACATTTACTTTTTTAAATTTTACAATAACTATATAAATATCAGGATCATTTCATACATGGAATACTATGTACTTTTCCCGTAATGCTAAAATACACTCCGTTGTTTTTCCAAGCAGTAGAAAATGTCATGCCTCATGCACAATCCTGAAAGTAAGTTTGTTTTGTACAGTGTCAAAGAGAATCCATAATCAAATCAATGAACCGATTTGTATCATTTGTATACTTAATATTTTCTAATACCAGTGGAAATTTCTACAGCCAAGTTTACACTATTATTAAAATTATATAAGAATTATATAAGAACTACTATTGATCATGCATCAAGCCAAGCGTTTACAATAATTTTAAGGATGACATATTTAATTTATTGTGCATATAAATTATTACTAAAGCTTGAAAGAAGGAAAAAATGTAAAAGAGTCCTAAAATCCGTCCAATATCTACAGGCACAATAACTACATATATTATACTATATAACTATATAGGTAATATATATATTGTATACATGTATGATAAGTCTAAAAGAAAAACATGACAGAATGTGTACGAACCGACGAAACCTGTGAAGCTCGCCGCATCAAGTACGATGGCATGAAGAGAAGCCTCATGGCAGTTGAAGTGCTATTGCTATTTGAATTTGTATTCGAGTGAGGGGTTAAGGATACACGTCGACGACGACTGGACATGAGTCTCGTCAGAGTCAAACCATGAGGATCTGTACGTAAGTCAGACTTGGAGGATGAAAGAACGGGAGCCGTTTGAATATCCGGCATAAGGAAACTACCACTACTCGAATGGGTCATCAAAGGATGGGATAAAAGTCTTGGTCTATTCTTGGCAATAAACTTGGCTCGACTATAACTCAATGATGAAGCTTCTACAGTCCCTGGAACTATTCTATGACTTTTCAAATGATCCTCACAACAACTGTCTTCACTAAGTAAGGATAAATCTTTTGTACAACTCAATCTATCAGTTCTATCATTCTCTTTGTCATCAGATTCTGAGTCCATATTCATAATTCTATTAATATTCCTACTGAGATTTCGACTACGATTACTTTTACAACTGGATCGATGACTAAATTCAATGTCAATGAGATTGTCCGAGCTCATACTCATGCTCATACCATTATCATTATTTGCAATCGAGTCCTTGGGTTCCGGTCGGAATTCCGACCCATTGAAACTACTATTTGCAAAACTATTGTCCACATCTTGAGAATAATCATTGTCGTTGTCACTAACGTCACCATTGTCATTGTCATTCTCTGTGGAGCCCCGTTCAGATGTTTCATCACAAATATCTAAACGTGATTCGGATATTTCGTCACTAACGACTGAAGTCGGTGAGACATCGATCATACTAAGTTTTCGTCTTCTAAGTCTTTCAATTTGCTTCTCCTTCGTACTAGTATCATTAATACGTGAGCAACTACTAGAACGTTGTCGACTTGTCGTCTCATTGATAATCTCCAAGAATTGATCCCGACTATCTGAACTTTGCTCAACTTGTGCATCCAAATCAAGGCCTGTGAGTAAATTACAAGTACCTCCACTTGTCAAAGAGTCTGTATTTGTAGCAGCCGTATTTGTTTCATTGATTGTCGGATCGTCACTGTCAGGAGACTGAATGATTACAATGTCTGGATTGGGTAAAGGTGGAATATTATTGAGATTTGAATTTGGATTATTAGTACTACTACTATTGGAAAGGGTTGCTGCTTCAATTGAATTGATTCGTATAGCTGGGATCTGAATGTTGACATATCCCGATCGAGATTTGGATGAATGGACAACGAGCGAAGGAGACTTTCGACGAGTTTTTATACTCGAGGCTCGTCCAGGTGAGAGAAGATCCCAAAATGAGAAACGACGCCTACGAGTAGACGAAGCAGAAGACATTGAAGATAATTCTCCTGTTGCTGTTGTTGTTGTTGCTAATCTTGCTGACGATGATGATGATGATGAAGGCTGAATTAAATTTGACTCCTCGGATGAATCCATGCTGATCACCCATCACCACTTTAAAAGCAACTTTACCATCACCACAAAAATTACACCATTGCAATGACAAAACTATCAACTTCTGTTCCTCTATATACACAATATTTGAACTATATATATATATATATATATATATTATAAATATAGACTATGATAATTAAAGCCATTAAAAACTAAATACTAAGTAAATAAACGACAGAATACAACTATGTACTATATACTACACGATAGTAAACTACGATTTCAACTGTTTGTTTTTGTGTCATCTATACAAATAAGTAGTACTTATTAAGTACAACGTGTGAAATGATTATGCTATAGGGAAACCATTTTGTTGTGTGATATCTTGTACATGATGTTAGGATGTAGTATAGTACCTGACTGGATTGCATGGTTCCAAATACTCGTTAGTAAGTCCAAAGTATCAGTAGATCAAGTTTCCACTGACACCCGAAAATCGGGTCGTCGATACCCGGGTATTACCAGAGGCAGGAACATTTAGACAATTTAATTTAATTCACACATTCTGATATCTTAAACTGTGATTCCTTTTTGCAGCTTGTTTTCCATTTTAGTTTCACAAAAAGTAGCAGAAAAGGGTTTTGAAATACGCAGTACATTATCCTACAAAAAATCTCTCAAAGCTTTGAATTACACTCACATATTTGAAAATTTAAAGTTTTGTCAAAAAAATCTCTCATCTTGAGAATCTCATGTCATATCATACATATCATGATGACACGACATGACATGTCAGTCATGTGACGACATGTCGCATCTTTGGTACCGAAATATCTTTTGATAATAATCATTTTTGTGTCATAATTTACAACTCGTAACTATCGAAACCGGTTTGAAGTTATAATATGCTCTCTAAGTACTCGTATATAATGCTCATTTATGCAATTGAAATTGATCTTTCTCAATTGAAAATACTTCATAATTTTTACCGAGGATCACTCTTGTTATAATGGATATGATGGGTTTTATAGACTCACTTAAATACTTAATAATACATCTCAGGGAAAGTAATATTATTGTAAATAAAAGTATGGATTTACTTACCTATATATATTATAAAAAGTAGAATTCCGATGAATCGTGTATTGTATAATTGTAGTGGATTAAAGAGTCACGACCTCACGACACCAAACTCTTTGACTTTCAGAGTATTTGTGACAGTTGGAATTATTATTGGTATTATTGGAAATGAGGGAGAACTGACATTGAATTTGTGATTTTGATTTTCTTGAAGTATTATAATTGAGATTCGTTAGCCCCGGAACACCCGACTTGCAAAATAACGTAATCACAGTCATTGAATTTATTATAATTTGTTTAAATTCTCCTAGTCTGCGACTCCTCTCTTCATAATTGACATTCATCATTTATTGTGGGACAGTGAACTTGACCCTGTCGCTGCTTCTGCTGCTGATTCTGTTGTATTTGTCATGATGATCATCTTAATTGCTTTGATTGACTGCGTGTATGAAACTGAAATACACAGATTATAAATCCATTGTTATCACAAATATAGATATTTCATAAAGATTCTACAGTTTATTATAAAAATATATAGTATTGAATAATTGAATCATATATAATTCCATCAAAATTGATGTTTTTTTTTTGCGAATTCACAACTATAATTATGGTAACAAAACATTGTGCAACTTTATGTAAGTACATATTATTATTATATTCTCACTTACTCTTATTATAATTATCACGAATAACAAACGGTTGTAAATCCTATATTTATATACAATAATTCTTGTTCCGACTCGATCCACAAATTGTCACAACGTTAACAATAATAGTATACTGGACACCAACACACTTAATTTAATCAATCTTAAACTACAAAATTATATTTAACTTTTCCAATTGACTAGGAGTCACTCGAATCTCGAGCTAGACTGATTTTTTGAACTCCCGCAGTCCGCGATTTTAGTTCCAGTCAAAAGAAAACGAATCCACTCACAAGGCAAAATAGAAAAAAAGCCAAAAAGGCTTTCATTGACGCAGATCAGTCTCTTTATTACTTATATAGCCAACTGTCGTCGTCTTTATTATTATTACATACATATATGAATAACTAAAAAGTATAACTTTTTGCCAAATGAATATACTATCCCCCCTTTTCTTGAGAAAACAACGACTTTTTACTCTCTTTTCACTATAATAAAATCGTTGTTTTTCTATTAATCTGGATAAATTATGAATCAACGGGGAAGGAAATGCATACTGCCAAACGTATCGTCGTGTATTTCATATACACAATTCTCATTGTGTGTCCCCCTGTACTGTCAAGTACTGTGTCGAGTGTATAAATTTAAACGTAAAGTACGTCTTTCAGATTAAAATGAAGAAAAATGAAAAGAGGAAACCTGATACATTTTAAACGGATTGAGATTATGACTGTAAACTCTCGACCTCCGACGACTCTGGCTAATGACGACGAATTCCATTAAATAATAACTTTGTTGGTTACATAAATATGAAGTAAGTAATAACTCGTCGTTCTTTTGTATATACTTATTGTTAGTACTTGCAGTTATAGACAAGATTTTCATGTGTACAAAAGTACAAATAAGTATGTGTAATGTGTACATATATTCTTGCTTTACTTTTTACAAAATGTTTTATCATTTTAAACGTGTACGTGTATGTGGTGTTGAATTATTGCATGTAAGTATTTACTGAGTCGGCTTTTTATTTGTATGTGCTTTCTTATTTTGTACTTAAATATATTATACTATATATGCTGGATAGGACGAGCCTCGTCCGACGAGGAGATGAAATTAAAATGACGAGCACGGTAAGATTTTTTCCCAGCAAGCCAGAAATTGAATATGCATGAATTATGAAGATTGAGAGAGAATATTTAAAAACACATTTTAATGTACGATATATACCTTGGAAATGTTCTATTTTTATTTTATACTTTGAGGATGTGTTCTCTCTCTCCCATGTATTCCTTTCCCCCTACTATTAAATACACACATTGAGAGTGCGAATCACGTTCAAAGAATATTATTATTAAGACTATATACAAGTAATGGGAATCATCATTATTTATTCTTCTTCTTCATCTGCTTTTGCTTTGTGTGTGTATATGTGTCATTGTGTGTGTGTGTGAGAGAGAGAGATCCTTCTTCTTCTCTGGAGACTTTAGTGTTTGGCACACAAGGAAGAGCAGCAATCCCATAATGACAGTACTTACTCGAATCTTGCACACACATGTGGTGTAATCTAAATAATAGTAGTACTACGTGTATAAAAATTCATATTGGCTTGTGGTACTCATTATACTTATATGTATGAACAAGTATAATACGAACGAATAACAAATAACCATTATGATAAACCTAAATGCTCACGTCCTTCCATTAATTATTGCTTGCTACTTAAATATGTACAGCCTACACACATTACAAACAATATATGTATATTGTTATTATTACCAAGTTTTTTATTTTTGATTTTGTTATGAGAGAATGTGAATGCGCTGGAGAATGCAAAGTGTGAAATAAAGTTCACATGAGAGAGAGAGAGAGAGAGAGAGAGAGAGAGAGAGAGAGAGAGAGAAGATGTAAGTGCTGATGATGCCGGTGTGCATAAAAAAAGTTTATTATCAGCGTATGTCATTTAACCCACAAACAAACTCAAGCAGCCACTGACAAAATGTATATGAAACTCCATAATGCATACTTATTGTTAGATATGATAATCGCTGGTACATACTTAAGTACTCACATTTTGGCATGTGCATATGCATTGGAATATGTGTGCATGCATATAGAACGGTAAAACTTGACATGATGACACGGAACTACATAATAATGACTTTAATTCGTACTTATTATTATAATACAAGTGAATTACCTATATCGGTTTTGTATATACGGTTATATAGAGTATAGTAGACAACAAAATGTATATGTATATATCAAACTCGTACCGTCTAATAAGGAAAAGTTTATACATAATACTATATGCAATACTATATGATATGTAAGTTTATGTATGTGTTTTGAGACATTACACTCCATATACCTATATACATACTATAGTCATTTGCGGCTGACTTCGAAGAAAAGCCAGTGTCTACTGATTAGCGATATCGACACATCCATACAATCTTTGTCACAAATCAAAGAATAATAGATGACTATGAATAATCGAGAGATATAGTGTGAAACTAAAGCAAAATTCTTTTTTTTTCTTGAGGATCGATATTTTACAGCTCATTCCAAAACGTTTTATTCGATAGAATTTTGAAAAAGACGTTTTTGATGACGACTTTGATCTACGGTGGATGACTATAGTTTAATTATTTAGTATCACAGTATACTTTATACAGGCACACACTCGATCATTTCATGGAGTGTGATATGATGAACGCGATGTACAACATGTATGTACTTATGAATTATTATTTATTTGTCTTCGTTTTTTTAATACATAGCCTTTTTTGTTGTTGCGTGTTGTTATATAGTAAACACACACACACACACACAGAGGCACACACACAGTAGATCTACTTAGATACACACTTGCAATGAAATTGCAATATATTTGATTGAGTATTGTATTGTATTGTGCTTTTGTATTTTGTATGGTGCGTAGTAAATATAGTGGAGTTTTTATAATCGGCTCTGTGTGTGTGTAATATCGATTGTCAACATAAAAAACTAGTATTATGTACATGTATTATTGATTCGTATACTTTTGAAATTGACAAGACGGTGTTTTGTTATCATAATTCATCATAATATAATTGAGAAAAGTGCACTTCGTATATTTTCCATGTATCCTCTCAAACTTCTCAATACGTACGTACATACTCATCATAATAGGTACATCTTTTATTTGTCTATACTCTACACAGTTTACACACACGTTTATACTGTCTATAAATCCGTCTTAAATATTATAAAATATAATAGTATTTTTTATTAATAATATATATATACATATATTTCTTTGTGCAAGAAAATATAAATATCTACTTATGTAAAAATATACGAAAAGGAAGAAAAAGTCTACACATTAATTCGGCGAATGGGGTGAATTGTGGAAGACAAAAAGCCTAAAAGAATTTGAATGATAATAATATTGGAATTACTATCTTATTGTATAAATATGGGAAAGAGAAAGATACTAGTCGTAAATTCATTAGATTTTGAATGATTTACATATAATTTAACTAATATTTACTAAGTAATTAAATGCTAATAAAACTTAATACTTAATTCCTTTAATTGTGAGAAGTGAAGGAGGCTTAATCTCATTGATCTCCTTGAGCAACTCTGGAGCAGCGTTCAAATTTTGTTGTTCGGCTGGCGGTGTGAGACCAAAAGCGAAAAAAACGACAAAAAATAAATATATTTAAATTAAAAATTAAATTGAGAAATAATCATTATAATAATTGTGGTCTTGTCCAGACTTTAAAAAAACTCCACATATTTTTCTATTAAAGAAATCTTCGACGTGGTAGAATTGAATACTTTTGAAGATAACATAATTATTTTAATAATTATTTACATATTTACTTATGTATTGAATATTGAACAAACAACAAACGCGTTGCTGTCGTCTGTCGTTCGACCGACGACGATCGTATTTATTTTGTATTATCTATAAGTACATATATAAATTATATTCATCAATCAGTGTTTTTGAGTTAATTATAGTCCAGGAGTGTTTAATGTTTGTAATATTGTGTTATCATTATTTTTATAAATACTATTCTTATTTTATAAAATCAAATCCAATATAATATATTAGTGGGCCATTTGACAAGGAGAGGTCCTTGTCATGGATGAAGTTGAAGATATTGAACAAATTGCTACACAAGTAGTGAATTTAGATGAAACAAACAAAGAAAAAGTTGATGCTTCACAAGGAATTATACAAAAGGAAGGTCAAGAAGAAGGACAAGAAGAAGATGAAGAAGAAAAAGAAGTAGCAGACGAGGTGGTCCAAGGAGCTGAAGATAAAGATTTATCCGATTTGACACAAGTTTCTGATGAGGAGGAGGAGGAGGAGGAAGAAGTAGAAGAAACTGAAATGTTTGAACCCCCAATAAATGACAACGATGAGGACGAAGATGAAGAACGAGATTTGGATGTTGTGGAAGCCAATGACGATGCTGATGATTCCAATACAAAAAAATCCGATGCTCAAGCCGAAAAACCGTCATCCCCTCATGAAAATGAAGAATCCGCAGTAGTAATTGAAGATATTGTTGAGCATGTTTTACCTCAAGACACTGAAATCAATACTACTACGACTACTTCAGCTGATAATAACAAAGACAATATTAGAACAGAAAAGGAGCCAATAGCATTAGAGGATATTACGGACAATCAAACATCAGAAACGACTTCTACTACAACAGCAACATTAACAACAACAACAACAAATAATGATGACATTTCTTCTTTGAGTAATACAGAAAAAATAAATGATAGTGTGGACAAGGGTACGGAACAGAGAATCGCAACTGAGGAAATGGGCAAAGAAACACAAGAGCTTGATGATCAAGTAGTAGTACAAGAAGAAAGAGTGGACGCTGCAATTGGAGAAGCTCAAGGAGTTGAACCAATGGACGAAGACGGAAGCCATATTACTGTACTCAGTTCGGCAAATCCAGTTCCTAGTGAAAATGAAAATGTTATCAATCTTGATGGTGACGATGAACCAGAAGAGACTGACAATATCTGTAACATAAATAATACAGTTCCCGTCGAAGCAAATACTGCTGAAGATGATGATGCTGCGCAAGTGACAACTCGGTTACAGACAGATGAAAAATTGGATTCAGATGATGAGGAATCTGATATGCCCACAATTAGAGTGAAACAATTTGGGTTATTTGCAGAAGAAACAGAGGATGAAGATGACCAAATGGAAACATCTATGGTATTTATTTAATTCTATATATACCAAAAAAATCTTATACGCACAGTTTTAATTTTTGAATACATGCATTTAAATTTATAAAATGTAGGATCCGGACGATATACAAAGTATGATGCACGTCGAAATGGGCGAAGAAGACGATTCTTCTAAAAACAGAGGCAGCGATGGATCTTTGAATTCAACCAGGCCACAGAGAAAAGCTGCTGTTCAGGCTGCTAATGTTATCCGGGTAACTTATTATAACTTCCTTTATAACATTTGATTTGAGTCAGTCATTCATTTACGGAAAATTTGCATAGTTTTTATTCTTTATAATTTATGTATTTATAATATTTATTGTTGTACCCATTTCATTTAAAGGAAATATCAAATCAAGAAGAAAAAGATTTCGATTCAAGTGAAGGGAGAAGATCAAAGAATAAAAATTATGGTTCAGATGAAACAAATAATACCACAGTTGTTCAGTCAGGTAGCACACAGGAGCGAAATCGATGTCATGTCTGTAAAAAGGTATATTGTTAAAATTCGAAACCGTAAAATAATGATTTTAATATGGAGGACATAAATAATGTCATATTGTGTTTGTATTTTGTAACAACAATTTCAAATGGCTTTCTTCTTTTTTCCGTTCGTTTGGTTTTAAAAACTATTAGATTTCCGTCTGCAGAATCACCGTTCAACAGTATGGTCAAGATATTCTGTTATGCTCAACAACTTGTTTCAATGCATTCAGACATCCAGATCCATCTCGTCGACCTCTACCCTGTGCGAAATGTGGAGTTATGCAAAATACAATGTCAACTTATTATTGGGAAACTATGAATTTTTGTTCTGAGTTATGCATTGGTTAGCGCAACAACAGATTTAAAAGTTATTATTATACACACATGAGAAACTGATTTTTGTACTTTATTTGTGGTTAATCATGAGTAATTTAAAATGTTTATGCTCATGTTTTTTTTTTGTAGGCAATTATCAAATGGAAATCGGCTCAAAATGCGCAACTTGTGCAAAGAAAGTTGCCTGGCAAAGTTTGGGAAAATATTGTGTTCGATTTGGAAGTGATGTTCGTCAGTTTTGTACAGCAACTTGCCTTGAATCCTACAAAAAGAATGCAAGAGTTTGCTTTCATTGTCAATTAGATATTAAAAAGTTGGCAAACGTTATACTGGCAAATATTCCGTCAAAACAAACACCAAAGGTACAGTAAATATATGTGTCATATTTATTGTTAGAAGTTATTTAACATTTAATATAATGGATTTTTTTAACGGTTTTTAAACTAACAACTTATTACGTATAGGTAATAAATAAAATATGAATATGTAATAACATTCTACATTGTCGTAATGATAATATAAATTTTTTATTGTATGCAGGAATTTTGTAGCCAAGACTGCGTGGAAATGTATATTGAACAAAATCTTCATCAGACTGTTCGTACAAAACCAAATCAAAACTCCAATTGTAGCATTTGTAACACAATGAAGCCTACATTTCGAGAGTTGATCCTCCCAAATGCAAGTTTTAAAGTTTGCAGTGAACAATGTTGGTCAAAGTTAGTTGAGGTCAAGAACGTGAAAAATCCAACAAAATGTGAAATTTGTACAAAATATGTGAACCTTGAACAGGGATCTATCAAACCCGCATTCTATGTTGCAACAGAGAAAAAAATCCATGGTTTTTGCTCAGCTACTTGTAAGAATGTTTTTGTGCTAAGAAATCGTCAAATCTTAGCATGTACTTCTTGCAAAGTAAAAAAATATAACTATGATTTGATTCGACATGTAAATGAATCGGAATCACCATCCTTTGCCGTCTGTTCTCTTAATTGTATCCCCAAGCCTTCTCAGTACATTCTTAATCTAAGGGATACATTGACCCCAGCGGCTACAGCAAGTGAAATGTTTAATCTGTCCAAATCAAGACGTTTACAAGATAAACAATTACAGGCAACTGGTAATACAATTTCAGTTCCATCAAGAATTCGAACCACCATAATGTCAGACCCGACTTCGGATGCATCAACTGAATTGAGTGCAGATGCAAGTTTGGATGCTCAAGGGAATGGTGCCCTCAAAATATCATCTGTATCATCTTTGGCTAGTTATAGATTTGATTCAAATCGAGATGATATTATTGAAGTCTATGAAGAGAGAGAAGACGATAGAGCTTCGATTGATATAAACGATGATGAGATGGATGAACTTGTGGGGAATTCTGAAAATGTCCTCGTATTTCCACCACCTGCGCTTGTGGAAAAGAAAAATAAGGGATGCCTAGTGAGACCTTACACAACAACTGTTGGAGTTCAAACTCAAACACAAGACGAGAGTGATGTAAATGGTTTGGATACTTTGAACAGTGTGAATGCAGAAACTACTACAACGAATTTATCATCATCATCATCCGCCTCAGCAAAAGCAGATACTTCTACGACTATTAGCCTATTGAAAAAGTCTGATACAGTAAAAGAAAGATATATTCCCATTTTTATTCCCTATTTTGTACCATTTCCATTCTATGCTTTTGAGTCACCAGTACCCGTCCCCTTTCCAGTACCCATCCCTATCCCTATCCCTGTACCAATTATAATAACAGCGGAGTCAAAGTCTACAATTTCTGGACAAGTTCCTTGTACTGTTGTTCCAGGAACAGCAAGTGATCCACGAGAAGTGTTATCACAAGTTCCAACGATGAGAAATTCAACAGAAAAAGATAGTGCGAATAGTTCTGGAGAAATCCCAGAAAATATGAGATTGGATTCGGTCAGTTTTCTTGATTTGACTGGACCTCATGTAGGAGAAGCAGACAGCTTTGATATCTTAAATACTATTCCAAGTCTGGATATGGATTTGGATTTTGAAGCTACTGGGGCATCTCATCATGGTATTCATCATACTAGTGGCCATCCAATGATGAATCCTGGCATGTCTCTAATGCAAAGTGTGGTTGGAGTCCAAGAAAATTTACAATGGCAGCAGCCACTTACAATGGCAACAATGCCTCTTCCGACGATCGTACAACCAATGCAACCTAAATTGACTCGGGTAATAAAGTTCATTTATTCGTTATATCAAATAAAGCTGTTCCACTATGATAAATAAATTGTCAATGTACGAAATGGAATTAAAACAATTGTTATGTAATTGCAGGAAGAATTTGCGTTAAAAAGTTGGAGGCAATATTTTGGGAGTAGTTCAGATCCTCGGTTACTTCCTGAGACTATATTGGCTCAGCAATTGGCAGAATGGGTAGAGAAAGGAAAACATGCTGGAGAGCCTTTTAAACCGGGTTATGCTCTGTATTTGTGCCTTGGAATTCAACAATATTTACGACATGGTCAACGAGCTGACAAAATATTTTATGATCGAGAGTATGAACCTTTTATCCAGACGTTTACAAACTATGCTGAAACAAGTTTTTCTCAAGGTATATATGTAACTTTAAACTTGAAGATGATGAGCACCACCAACAGCAACATGAAATAAATAACTATCATGTGCATTTCTTATTTAATAGGACTTGTGGAAGTATCTTTAGACGACTACCATTTTTGGGAATGTTCGGAACTTGGAGTTTGTAGCCCAGATGTTCTCCTATTTACGCTCATATACTTCAACTACAAATATTTCCACTTGACAGTAAGTAAAAACTGTCTAAATATATAACCTGTAAATTTATATTACCCATGTGAAAGGTTAAAATGTGTAAAATATAAAATTTAATCAATTTTCAATTTGTTTTTCAACTGTTTTTGTTTATTTCTATATAGACATGGCAAGAACATTCAAACCTTATGTTCAACCAAATACTTGTATCGTTTAAGACAAGTCCAAATGGACATAAGACCAAGTATATGACCATTCAGAGACTTGGACAAAAAATTGAAATACAAGAACAGAATGTCACTGGACCTGAAGCCAGTCAACAATGCCCGATCAGAATATTTGAATTCTACAGATATAAATGGTACAGTGATCATAATATCTATCTATCATACGTACATATATGTCTATGCATATTCAATTTATCTGTATTTTTGTTCCTTTTTGTGTTTATAGTGCCAGTGATCAGGGCTCGTACTATAAGTCAATCATCCCCAACATAAACCTGAAAGCTAAATGGTTTTCCTCGAATTCTTTAGGACAAATGGATATTTATCGAATGCTTATTAGGGCCATGATAATTAAGGGTTAAAAAATATTGGTATACATTTTTGTTTTTATAAAAAAAGAGCCTTGTTATTCTTACTTATTTTGTATGGTTTGTATATTTTTTTGTGTGTGCGTGTGTGTGGAATGGGAATGTGAAATTTTGTTGTTTTAAACCGTTATTTTCAGTAAGTATCATAAATTATATATAATTCTAAAACATCAAGTTTTAAAAAGCACTTTTTATATATGTATCAATGTATTTAAATGCGAGAAAACATTTATTCATGTATACATAATAATATACTTATACACTTGTTACTTATGCATGCAAAAAATGATATTGATTTTATTGGCAACAAGGTAAAATAATAATGATACTACTATAAGCTATTTAAAATCGTTTTTGGAATTTAGATTTTATTATTGCGTGAATGTTGATTTTATGATTTTAATTTACACATGTGGGATATGTGAAAAAGAAAATGTTTTCTACAAAGTACAGAAACAAAATTAATTATATTGAATGTGTAATATATGTTTTATGAAAACTTTCTTTATTGGTGCACCAATAAAATAAATGTGCAGCACAAGCACAATTTGGAAATGATCATGTTTTATTAATTATTATTATTATTATTATTATTATTTACCATAATACTTATGATTATTGTGCATGATGACATTTGCAGCTCATTTCGATCATATGGACAGTGACTCATTCATCCTTTCCACAGGCAGGAACTTCAACGATTTTGTCAAAATTGAAAATATTGGAACTTCCAATTTGGAAGTAATAAACTTTATTAAATAAAGTGAATATAATAGAGTTAAATACAAAATATACACATTATTTATAATCATTTTTATAGCAAAACCTGTTTGTAAATAGGTATTTAAAAGAACCTTGGATTTGATTTACTCTTCCTTTATTTCTACGAACAGTTAAAATACATACAGTTTAGGAGATTGAGGAACGTACAAGATTTTGAAAAGTTGTAGTGTTTTGAACTTTAAAAAATTGTTGAAAAATTGATTTCATCATATATTAAGACTTCCACAAAAAGACATTTCACATTTATAAATTATAATAAGAAGTGTGTGTGTTTCAATTGTTACAAAATCATGGCTGGGTTTTTCGGCTTTGGAAAGAAATCAGACAAAGGTTAGGTAGTATTTGAAAACATTAAGATTTAAGTTTAAACTTGATTATACATAAATGAAGCATTTCATTTTTTGACATTTGTTTTTTCTTTGTAATTTTTGTAGAAGTACTGCGAGACAGTGATCGAGCTTTAAGAAAAGTCGGACGAGACATTGACAGAGAAAAGAGAGAATTGGAGAAAGACGAGAAAAAACTTGTATTTTTGAACATTTTATTAACATTTTCCGGTTACAAATACTTATTCCTCGTCTAATGCAACGTAATGTATAGTTGTGTGAGTTAATAATTATATATAGCTATATTTTTTGTTTTGGTTTCTTGTATTAGGAACTTGAAATTAAAAAAGCAGCCAAAGAGGGTAATAGAGAAGTATTAACAGTATTGGCGAAGCAATTAGTACAACTTAGAAAGCAAAAAACACGTACTTACGCAGCTTCCAGTAAGGTAAACGTATTTAAGTAACAAAAACAATCTGACAAAAGTTTGAAGTTTGCCCTTGATTTACACAATCATTCAACAAATGTGCATGCAATCAATTAAAGTATAATGTGTTTTAAAATATCGTAATTAGGTAGCCACGGTGGGTACACATGCCAAAGCCATGCAGTGAGTAATTGCATTCATACTTTTTTAAATAAACTTTTTTTACCAGCAAAGTGCGTTTTACAATTTATTATAAAATTCATAAATGATCACATTTATGTATTTTCTCTCAGATCGAATGCTAAAATGGCTGAGATAATGGGTACAACAACTAAAACCATGGGTCAAATGAATAAACTTGTGAATCCAGCCGGGTTATCTAAGACTATGCAGGAATTTGGGAAAGCTTCAACACAAATGGATATGACAGATGAATTAAGTGCGTTGAAATTCTTGCTACACAATCTATCTGTTTTTATATAACTTACACTTGAACCCTCTAACTGTGCTTTTTAATTTGCATCCTCTTTTTATAGTAAGTGATACCCTGGATGATATTCTAACCGAATCCGGTGACGAAGAAGAATCCGATGACATTGTCAGCAAAGTTTTGGATGAGATTGGCATTGAGCTTAGTGGCAAAGTTCGTTTTTGTTGCTTTTTTATTTATATTTTTACCTAAGGATCATTACAAAAGTACAGTTCGATGTAGAAAGAAATGTTATCACCATATGATTATTTTTTAAACTACAATAGCTTGCTACAGCTCCTTCTGCTGGCCGAGGAAAACTGGGTGAATCGTCTGCCTTACCATCTGTGCCTACGGATGATGATTTGATGGACAAGCTGACAAAATTAAGAACAAACTAACTGAAATTTCCCATTACTACATCCATAATATATTATAGTAATTGCCTTTTATATCGCATTGCAAAAAAACGCTACTATATATTTGCATATATATGTCCATGTATTTTTAATATTCAAATTGTACTCAGCTGTATTGTTGTTTTACTTTATATCGTTTGTGATAAAACTTGAGAGATAGAGCGATAAGGCAAGTTCTTCGTTAAATTAGATTGATATTTTTATTTTTATCAGTGAATCAGTGAACAGTGTGTCTGTAAAGTGAGAACAACTTGTGATTTATTTTCTCGCCAATTGAGTCCCATTTAATGTTACAATTTCTAATTACTTATAAATGATTTGAAATGAATCAAGAAATAAATTTCCAAGCTTAAGATTCAAAATACGACTATTAATTCCGTTTTAGGCTCGTTTTGTTTACTTAACTTTTATGCGTGTAGGTTATATTTAAAATATTTAAATTTGCGAAATGGAACCATGTGAAAATTCTATAATAAAAATATACATCTAGAGTAATCTAGACTTTCTAGACTAACAAAAATGAATGATAACATCTCGGGCATTATTTGACAGTTTTACCAAACATTTCTTAAATTTCTTTTATTGAAAACAAAAATAATCATACATCGCAAAACGATTACATAGCGCTTGTCCCTTTTTTAATTGTATTCTTAGCCTACATTATTAAAGGTTATTCCAACACCAAATTTTGTATGGTGTAAACTTATATGAGATTATATCTCTCTCTCTCTCTGTGTTCGAGTAAAAAAGCAATAAATGTGAGGCATAAAAATAAAAAATGATAATGCTGGTTATTCTATAGAAGAAAGTGCACAAGAAAATATTGAAATCAAAATGTGAATGGTCTTCTGAGAAGACTCTTCCCTCTAATATATATACTTGATTGAAAAATAACAAGAAACGTGTAAGCTGAAAATGCGAGAGATTGCTGAACTTGTTAATACTTTCCAAATGCATTCAATATACTATATATATATTCAATATAATACCCGTACGCTTAATTTACCTTAATTTACACGTTAAAAATAGTAGCATAAATATTTTAGTTTGTTCACTTATTGTGCTTTGGTATCCGTCGGCATTAAGGTTTATCCTAATTTAAATTGTATAGTTATTATCTGAAATTCAAGTCCAATAGTAAGAGGTATACGGTATATTGTACATAGTCTTTAAAGTACAACTTTTAAGGCATTCCACCACTTTCTATAATAAAAGTTTTCCCAATAGTATACCCTCATTAGTAATCTACCTTTGTCCTCCGTGATTAATTAATTAATTAATTATGGACACGACAATAGAGGTAAATAATGCATAGCTGTTTGTTAAAGGTTCGCCTGCAATATAAGTTAGGCGTAGCGATATTAAATTAATTAAATATATAATCTGTACTTATTGCACAAAACCTTCAGCAAAATGATTGTTTTCGCTTGCAGCGTATTACATTGAAGGTACTTTTGTGTAGGATAGCAATAAATTGACTATCAATATGAACATGTTAAACACGTACTAATCAATTACATTAATAATACAAAATTGGGAAGAACTGTTGTTTTGTTTTGTTGATAATTTCAAATTGAAATCTTCAATAAAAATACATTGCATAAGATTATTCTTCTTCACTTGATGAAGAACTTGAGCTACTCGAAGAGTGGCCATGGCCACCAAAACCATGTGATTTGTGCTTCAACCCTTTGGACAGTGCGTAGCCACCGATTCCTAATCCAGCTGCTGGAAGAGCATATTTAAGCAGTTTGTTTTTCTTTTTCCCTTTCTTCAAGGCTTTACCCTGCAACAAAACAAACAAAACATGAATCATTATCAAAGATTCTCGCTTGATTCAAAGTATAAACCATTTTGTTGTTGTGCAAAAAAAAAAAAAAAGGAAAAAAAAAACTTACGGCAACAAGTCCGCCTACACCAAGGGCAGCTGCTGTTCCCATTGCACCACCCATCATTCCTCCCATACCACCTCCTCCACTATGACCTCCTCCACCATGACCTCCTGGATAACCTTGATTTCCATGTCCATGTCCATGACCACCCATTCCAGGGATTTTATTTGCAACGCTTGCCAATCCAACGCCCGCAAGACCTCCGGCAAGTAATTTCCCTGCGCTGTCTAGGATACCTCCACTTTTACCCTGATGACCCGGTGCCGAAGGGTATCCATATCCACCTTGTTGTTGCGGCTATAAATACACATCAAGGATTATAATATACACATAAATAAATATTGAATATGGAATGTACATTCAAAACGATCTTAGTATTTTAAAGAGTGCAACAAATGATAATATAAATCATGTGTGTAATAAAAGTACAAAGCATTTGCCTGATAATGACCAGATGAATGTTGCATAGGATATCCTGTAGACCCATAATTATACCCACCAGCCTGCTATTTCAATTAGCATAATAATAATAAAGATACTTGTATAGAATAAAGAAGAAAAAAAGAGAACGAAAGGATTGCATAACTAGTAAGTTATTACAGACTATATACAAAGCAGTAAATGTCTAGGTCTATATCTATATAGAAAGGTAATAGGTATGTACTATGTACATATTGAACTCACTGGATATGCTCCTGGTGGACCACCGTAGCCTTGTTGTGGTTGATGAGTTGGGTAAGGTCCGTAACCTGGTTGTTGCTGTGGACCTGGATAAACCGGAGGAGGAGCATATTGAGGAGATCCATAGGCTGGAGGGGGACCAGAAGGATATGCACTTGGAATTCCAGGGTTTGATGGGTAAGGAGGTGGAGGACCACTTGTTGGATGAGCGGATGGTACAACAAAACCGGACGTTGGATACGGAGGAATCCCACCACCACCAATCGGAGGGGCAGACACATTATTATTAAAACTGGGAGCACTTGTCCCTTCGAATTGAATCAATGAGACTGTAATATCACCCTCAATCCAAATATGTGTTATACGCTCCACCGGGACACGATGATTAAATTCCGTAAAGTGTTGACCATTCACGGCAATCTATTTTTTGAGTACCCAAAATAAAGACAATGTACAAATATATTTTAACTTTGTCATTTTTGGATTGTCTTTGTGGGTATATATTGTGATATATGTACATATATTTCACATTTCATTAAGGATTATAATTTAATTCAAATAACCTTGTACTGATGTGGTTCACTAAGGAGCATCACTTCAAAATGTTGACCTCTGCTAAATGGGAAATTACCACCATGTCGTTCTTCGGTACCCCAACTAGAGTAATTCTTGGCATTACGAATGACACAATTCTCTTGAAAACGAGGATTCATATGAAGAGCAATGTCATCATGACTTGAACTTGGTCCACATTGTAAATTTGTTATAAATCCATTTGCATTTGGTGAAATCCTTCCTTGAATCCGAACTATTCGACCTGCTCGAAACCCTCCAGGAATCGCAAAAGAATTTGGTATAGTCTGTCAAACGCAAAAATTATATAGTCATCATCATTATATAACACATTTAATTATGCGATTATAATTCTGACATTTGCAGGCAAGCAGGAATCCCATGCTGTCAGATATAAAAATTACACGACTTGCATAAAATTAATAAATAGATAAAATGTCAACACACGCGTTTAATATCTATAAAACAAACCACAATAACTTACTGGATTATAAATCGGTGGATCCATTATTGATATTAATTGTTGCTAACTGACAGATAAACGATATCGAATGATAAGATCTTTTAATATGTATACTTATATAATTAATATGTGTATTTCGATCACAATTTGAATATATATTAGAGTACCTATAGATAGAGATTCTCTATTAGAGAACTTGTTTTTGTTTCTGTTTCTCTTGTATTTTTAAATGTAAAAATGTACGTTTTCAATTAAATGACGAATGAATGGGCCGGAAGAAATAACTGTCACTAATACATAATATGTGTATAGACGACTAGAACAAATTCTTGAATGCCAATAAAACACGGAACAACGCAAAGTATTTCCAACTAAGATTTAATAGGCAACGTCGTACAAACAATACTTTTTAAACAATATAAACTATAAACCACATTCAACAATGAGGTCATTTACTTGTAAAAAAAATTCGTAATTTCGTCACACACTCAATGACGTCCAAAAGATTCGTCATCCTCAATGTACACTCACAATGCCCGTGTGAGTCAACGTTTTCAATAGTTTATTACCTATTTGAGGAAATTCATTCAATTATTTAATTAAAAATTAAAACTGGTGTGAGTGCATGTGGAATGTGGATGGATGGATGGATGGGATTTGTATATATATTATAAATGAGTATACTTTTGGATAACGGGGCTTCCACGCAGTCTATTAATAAATACTCACGAACGGAGTTTCTTAGATGTGTACAATGACTTCCCGTTATACTTCCACAAAATCATGCCGAGCAGGCACAACAGGAACTCTTATAATTGTTCCAGTGATAAAATCCAATCGTCAAAGTCAAGTTCGACTTATGGTCCACGTCTCCGATATTACTAAATAAATTCTTAATTAATTGCCATTCCTGAAAGTCCCTGTTGTTACATTTGTATACTTGTAGTACATTAAACTTTCCAGAATTCCACAAAATGAAATTGAATGAAATACTGGAAATTCAAGCCCTAATTGTGCTCGCAACAACAGCCTTCACTGTGTTTCCTCTCCCTCAACAACAACAACAACAACAACAAATTCAAGATTATTATGGGACTGAAGTACTACAAGTGAATGAGTCGAGCAGTCAGAATAATAATAATGAGGAACTTACTCGGCAAATATCACTGTCAGCAGCCATAAACATTCAAAAAGGTCCCGGAATTCGTCCAGTGGCTGTATTCCCTTGTTCCTGTGGAGTTCGGAATAGTACGGGCAAATCCGGTAAAGCCGGTCGTATTTACAATGGTGAACAAGTTCGAATAAATGAATTCCCCTGGAGAGTGTCGATCAATCCAAAGGGGAATCCGAGCATGTCAATTTGTTCGGGTTCTTTGATTTCCTCCGAATGGGTCCTCACCTCAGGTATAATTACACAGACACACATACAGAATACGTATGTGCATATATATGTATCAACGTGCTCATCTCTGTCTTTATCTCATATTTACATACCTATTACGATAGATAATTTAAGGGTCGTGACATAATTTGAGTCCTTTGAATCCCGCACACAGCTTCCTGTCTCTACCACAAATCCCCGGAGCATCTTTTAATTGATTTGGGGGATCACAATTTGGCGGATGACATGGAGACGGAGAATACGTATGTGAGTGTGAGTTACAGAATAATCCATGAAAAGTATGTCCCTCAACCCAAGGACATTCACTCTTTCCCTGCGAATGCCTTCGAAGATTATGATATTGCCCTGCTCAAATTGACTGAGCCCGTCAATGAACACAATATCCAGCCAGTGTGTCTTCCTCGATCGTACGTCGGAAGGGATTTCAATGGGACGTCAATCATCACGAGTGGTTGGGGACTCAAAGATGAGGGGACTCAGAACAAAAAATTGAGTAAAGTAATCCTCACGTACTATTCGAGTGAGGAATATCGAAGGAATATCGGACCAAATAATTTCCCGGATCAGAAAGCCCCAAACACGAACAATCTTGTCTTTACTTATGAACTCAACAAAGGGATTTATCCACTGGATTTTGGGACTTCCATGGAATATATCGAAATTCGTAATGGCCTTTATTATATTTTGGGGGTGGCTGATGCCATTCAATATCGGGATACAGATGGAGGGAAACGAATTTTGGGTGCTTGGACGGATGTCACCCGATTTTTGAGTTGGATTGATCATCACACCAAAGGGACAGAATTTTGCAATCCAAAATTATAATAATTTTAATCCCGCTTTCCTCGTTTTATATGCCCTATTTATTTATTTTCATTTACCTGCGTGCTGCATGTGTTAAATTTTTTATACTTTGTCATTATACAGATATTATACTGATATGGTTGGGAATGTGCAAAGAGATGCGATTAAATTCAATTTGTATTTATTTATTTATGTACTTACACAATGCAAAACATACATATTTTTGTTTATTTAAATTTCTTGGCTACTTTTTTCATTTCTGTGTGTAGTCTGTTATCTGTGTTTACTTGATCCGGATGATCGAGTAAATTTAGTACTTGAATCCATTGGTAATGAAGAGATTCTGTGCGGCCTCCTGAGACGCTGTATATCGTCGCCAGTCAAGAAAAAAACGTATCGTAAAGAAATAAATGATTTCCACGAGACTGAGAAGAGAAAACCCGAGGCAGAGACCCATCACTCCCCCCAAATTTGCTGAAACAACAAAACCCATTTTCATTTCAATTGTGCGTGTGTGAAAGAACTGAATGAGGGGATTTTGGAGTTTAGTTAGTTTATTCGCCTGATGCTTACAAACAAAATCTTCCCAAGTAAACAATTCGTCGCGTTTGTACTGCATTATGGAGGACTCGCGAAAAAATATGCGGAGAACGCTGATGCTCCCACTAACAAATACAAATACTACTGTTTTTACGGAGAATTTTTAGGATTTAATGGATTTATATATACATTTTAATTGGGTTTCTCGGGAAATCTGCATGGTTGCATATGTGAAATATAATGTGGATCTGACCTGACATATGCCAAATCATTTAGCTGCTCTCGTTTCTCGGAAATGGCTTCTCGTAGTAGTCGAGTCAAGTTTGGCTGTTGTTGATTGGGGAAAGTTGCTTGAAAAAGCCATATTAAAAACAGTGAAATGTGTATATAAAATTCTAATTTACAATGTGGGTTTTCCCTTTTATTTTTTTATTTTTGTCACTCTCATCTTACCAGCCGTCACGATGAAATTATAAAAAGTTTCATTGCAAGCCGGAAGACAGAAATTCGTACAGCTTTGCTCAGGTTCCACTTTTTTCTTGGACTTGAATAAAGCCTTATTTGCTGTATACAAAACAAAAGGAAAAAACTGATTAATTACAATAATCAAAATTGAAATATTATAGCGTTTAAGTTTAATTATTGTGAATTTGATTTGTGTGTTTTGGGTCATTTACAAATGGAAAGTGTGGACTCACTAATGGCCGTCTTCACACAACTGTTAATCTTGCTAACAGAGCAATACTGCGTATAGTTTCCTCAATTCCAAACAAATTCATTACAAAATTACAAAATTGTGGGACTAATGGTATATAAGATGTATAGAATATTGGAAATCCTTAAATTATGTATTTCCCGTAGTTTCGTATAATTATTAATTAACAATTCACAGTGTATGGAGGATATATGTAGATAAAATGTAATATGTATGTACTGACTGACCTGGGGCAAAGTACGGGACGCAGCTACACTCCCGATTAATGTACTCATTTTCACATTCCAAAACACACGAGGAGCGACTGTATTCTTCGTAGTATTTCAGTGGTTTTTCATCCGAGAAATAGCAGCCCCGTCTTTGTGGGGAAAATGCCCGTAAAACTTCCGCACTGAACGTGTCTGTCGCTGTCACCGCCACCTGATCATTTTATTAACCAGAAAAACCGAGAACCGACACAAAATATGCAAAATTGTCATCATTGTCAATAAATAAATTTAATATTAAATGACTGAAAAGTGAAAGAATCAATGAATCAATCGATCCTCACTTGAGTTTCCATCCCAGGTCCAACGATGAAACCTCTTTCTCCGACGGCTGGGAATTCTTCTGGATCATGAACCCAAACTCGGAGACCCTTGAACGAGTCTGTTGGCACAGATTCACATCTGAAACAATTAACAAAAATAAATGGTTTATGTTTATGTGCTTTTACATATTATATGATTGGGATTTTATAATTAATACACGTAATAAGTGAGGAGTGAAGAATGAAGAATGATTGTTTGGCTTAATTAAGATATACCTGAGAGTATCGAGCATGAGCGTCAAACCTCGACTTCGTCCGGCTCCCAACGCTTTCAAAGGATAAGCTTTGGCGATCATTCCACCCAAAGGGCTGGTGGTGGGGAGTGGTGGAGACAGCTGACATGTTTTCGGTTGTTTTTGACATTTTTTCAAGTAGGTGCAAATGCCGGGGAATAAATCATCATCGTAAATCCGTTGGCATTGGAATGGATCCAGACTGGGTGGAGTTGTGGTGGTATTCAATTCCCCAGCAGATTCCTCGGGCTCTCCATTTCTCTCTCGATAGCGATCATGATAGTCCCAGACAGCCTTTTGCAAGTAAATGTAATCATCCTCTTGTTTCAATACTTCCGCTTCATTTTTCCCCTCGGATTTCTTGAAGCGAGCTTCAATGGCATTGAATGTGCAGCAGTAGCCCGTGTCCGTCAATGTCAATTTGAATAAATTGTTACATTGATTGGCTTTTGCACTATTCCATAGGCAAGTGAGGAGATAATCCTCACATTTCGGGGCTACCAGTCTCAGATATTTCATTGCTGTTTTCGAGCTAGGAATAAAAGTTCGGGGCGTCTGGAAAATGTCATTATTCCGGGATTCCGGGTCCACCAAAATACTGATGATATTCTTCATCTCGGAGAATGTCAAACTGTACGTGTGTGTGGGAATTTCAAAATGCACTCACTCATTTTCACATCCCTTATATTTACTATTTACTATTTACACATCTTTAACTACATGATGTCCACTCAAAATGAAAATGAATGTGTGTATGTGCAAAACTTACTTGTAGTTGCACGCTTGAATGATCATTTTCTCATTCACGGCTTTATTGACGGTACAAACGGTGACGGCGGGGAAGTTGATGTTCGTCACTGGGAAATTGGTGTTGGAGACGGACGTGATGACGGGACTGCTTTCCCATCGTGTGTAGATTTTACTCATCATATAAATGGCGGCCGAAATCCCAAAAACACACCAACACACCCAAAATACTCTGAAAATATATATATACATTAGAAACATATTTAAACACATTATATATGCTTCAAGTTTCCCAAACTTAAATTTGAGAAAGTGGACGAAAGTCCGGTGGTTTTGGAAATGAATTAAATTAAAGTATATTAACGTACTTTTCACTAATGTGACGTTTCTCCTCGGCAATGTAACGAATCCCATGCATCGTCGTGTATTTACAATAATGTTGAAATTGTTTCATGCAACTTGGATAATTCTCGGATGCTCGATTCACCGAATTCAATTGAGCATCCAGTTTGGAATTCAACTCTTTGACGTGAGTATTACTTTTCCGGAATCTTCCAGTGAATCGAATCGGACGCCAATTCCTTGGTCGTGGTTGAGAAAAGGAACCCCAAACATCTGGAGATTTTGGACTCCACTGATGAGGAGGATATTCCGTCTTCTCACCCTCCATTCTCGCAACTGACCCACCGACCGACCGACCGACCATCATAGATATTATGTGAGCCAACCTCAAATGCCAACTGCAAATTCCCCACAGAGTTCGTTCATCAGATTACTTTTGCAATCATCCCGTTTCTATATAATTGGGACAGGAAATTACATGACAATAAACGACCAGTACAGAATATAGAAACTCTCCTTCGTGACCTCATTCACAATCTCCAAATTCTGAAATAATAATTTAACGACCCGTTTCCGGCACCAGTAGTCCATCGCATCCCGCTTAACGTTGTTCGTCTGGTCAGTAAACTGTTTTATCATCCTGTAATTATATCGGCTTTTGGAAGGGAATTAATCCGAATTCAATTTCCGATCTGTAAACACTAAATTCTGAGAAAACTGTATGATTTTGCATGTGATAAAAGATGGATTGATTCAATTTTAACAGTTTTATTTAGTACAAGAAAACAGAATGACATGACATGAAAAGAATATCCTAATTAATTAAGTAGTGTTTTCTTTTTTAAATGTCTTTTTATTTTTCAAAGTAGTAAAAAACGATTGACGGTGGACAATGAGGAAGAATGAAGATGAGCAACAATAACCAATCCTCACCGATGTGGACTGCATCACGTAGAATAAATATATTATTTATATATATATATTTGTAATTGCATAATAATATATTGACGAATAATTTACATAGGTATATCTAATTTCTAATTTGTATGTTTATTGGTTGGTTATGGTTTGTTTGTTATGTGCATGTTGCTATGTTCTTATGCTGTTTCTTTCATCTTCCGTTTGGGCGTTCTTTGATGCCTTCCAGCATGAAATCACATGGGAGTCGAGGTAAAATGGTAGCAAAATATGGTAAAATCCCCGTCTGCCGGTATTGTCGACTGTCATGTCCAACTTTCATGAGGATCAGGAGGATGAGACAAACTTCAAAGGCGATGATGATGTACCATTTCACATTCTGATCATTCTCACCGTCCAGCTGACACACTTTTTGTATCTCCAACTCTTGTACCTTAATTTTATCAAAATCCCAACCACAAATCCCCCATTTAATTCCCAGTCTGTTCCAATTTCCCACGTGTAATTATTCAACTCACTTTAATTGGCATCTCCTCCTCTTCATGTCGGCAGAAAAGGCGTTTGGCATCCGCAATTTTTTTCTGATGCTTTGCGAGAAGAGGCTAAAAATTCAACCAAATAAATTCGAATTCATTCACCACACACTTTTGGAAACATTTCTTTGTACGTACATATTGTCAGTTGTCTGTTGTCAGTATTATGTGTGTATTTTGTACCTTGATAAATTTGGCGGTATCACAATCACATAGAATATAGTTTTCTCCGAGGCTGATTCGCCCATGACCTTTGACCTCCCCATCCAACAGAATGGCCATAAGGTGATGTGACAGCTACAAAGAATTTAAAAACAAATTCCAGTAATAAGTGAAAAATTTACGATTCCACACCCGATTTATTTTAAATGCAATTAAAGCCTGAATTAATGATAAGCTTATACGGTGGAGATGTTGTTATGACTCAGTCCGAAAACATCAAATTGTCCCACAAAACTCGTCCCTTCAACATTGTCAATGTTGTCAATGTGATTGTACTCGGCGACGAGCGTCCCAAGGTTTTTGTACTCTGGCTGTCGGAGCTCGTTCACATTTGTGATTTGATTATGCGACACATTGAGGAATCTGGTGAGGGGAGAGATTTTGGGGAGTCGTTTCAAATTCCGGGAGGAACAATCAATTTGAAGGGTAATCGAGACATTCTTCCCGTGACTGAGGAAACTGACGGGGAAATTACTGCGTTGGAGAGTCTCCGTGTACTGAACCGTGTAAATACTGCAAGAACAATCCTCATCCAATTTTCCACATTCCTCAATCTCATCCTACATACAAACAAACAAAATCATCCACAGACAATCGATCAAATGATGAATTTAATTTAATTTATGGTAGCCTTAAAAATGATTTTTTAAATTGAATTAATAAATGTAAATGCTGAGAGGCTGGTGGATGGCCGTATAATATCGTATCGTATACTTACATGTTTGGCACTCAGAGCTCCGTAGAGAGTGAGCGGAATGGATTTCTCCGTCGGATCCGGACGACAATCGGATTTGTCCGAGTCCATTAAAACATTTTTCTCATGCCATTGATAGAGATGGGTGGCCACCCAGGGACACGTCAAATTATGATGATTTATCCTCACTTTTTGAACCGAACTCAACGTGAGTAAAGCTTTTGGTAGGGAATGCAAATTTCCATTGTTGGACAAATCAATTTCGGATAAATTAGAGAGGACCCATTTCCGTCCCCCTGAAAACAATTTCTCGGGCAAACCCTCCAAGGAATTATTAGACAAATTCAATCGCCATAGACGTCTCGGTAGACTCCCAAGTAGGCCATCCTCTGTCAATTGACATCCCGTCACGGAAATGGACGTCAAATGCAGAAGGAACCCATTCAATTCGGTAAAATTGAATGAGGTCCGATCATTTCCAACTTGTTGAGGTGTCGCCGAGTCACACGTCACATCCAACGATTGTGTATTCTGTATAGTTAATATATAAATATAAAACAAAATAGACATGATTTAAACTTTAAACTACTTATAGACATTCCTTGTTTGTGATTGTAATCGTAATTGACAGTGGGATTTCCCAATTATTTTTATCCGTATTATTATTATAAGATACATATTATGATTGTTTGATTGTTGTTGGAGGTTGGAGATTGAGAGAGAAAGTTACCCGGTAGCTGGATTTGAAGGAAGGCGGATTATTTTTGGAGATTTCATCGATGATACTGCGAGTGATGGTGATATTTTGAGAGGGGAAGACATTGCATTTGAGAATGTCGCTTATCATGTGATTGGGATAGGGATTGTACGAGTGATTATTACTGCTGAATCGATCCCGAGAGCATCGAGTTGCCAACATATTTTGTGTCCTCAGATGGGACGACTTCCGGATGATCCCATCATCCGGAGTGGTGGGTGAAGAAGAGACGGCAGACGAGGCAGAGGAAGCCCCAGGAATTAATGAGATTCCTACGATGAGGAGAATCTGAAGAGCAAGAAACCGCGCTTGGAAAAGATTCACATGATTATTTCCTCCTCCTCCGACATTTGAACAACTCGGATGATGATGAGAATTCAAATTCCATTCCCAATTCTCTTTCTCTTTTCTTCTTCTTCTTCTCGTTCTCTTCTTCCTCGTCCTCGTCTCCGATTCAATTGGGAAAGGATAATCAACGGGCTCATTGCTCAAGCCATCTAAATTCACTGAATCATTTCCCTCTGCCGGCTGGTCGCTTTTGGAGGGGCTCCGCGTTCTCGACTTTCTCACATCACCCGATTCAGAATCATCACTGACATGGGAATAAAGACCACACACACAATTCTCGTTTTCCACAACACTCGTTGAACAGTTATTCTTGAGATCCGGCTTTTTGGATTCCTGTACTCGTCGTCGAGTTGTTGTATTTTCCATTGAAGCACTCACACACTCCGATTTCATTCTCATATTGAAGTTCATCATTCCAATTCATCATCATAAATGTGACAAATTGCTCGTTGATGCGGATTCCACTGATGATGATGACACATTTCACGTCCTCATTTTTTAACTGCACTCGTCTATTTCGCTTTTGTTTTGTTCTTGCTCAGCTGTCAGCTGGCCTACATTTGTATTTATTTTGCAGACAAAGTCTTTTTAGTTTTTATACAACGGAACATTTAATTACGATTTTCACGGCCTCTGGAGAATTTCCTGAGCACAAGGAATTTGTCAATTTCACTGCTAACAACTGGATTATCATTATCATAAAACGGGGGAAACAAAAGGCATCATCAAGTTTCAAATTATGTACAGAAATATGGCATTTATTTAGTTATGACTGAGTTTAATTTGGCTGTGGGCCTCAAAAATACGGGTAAATAATGTGAATGTTCAAATGATTCGTATTCAATCTCACTGTGTTTTCATTGTGAAGATTCATGATTCATCCTCGTCCTTGTCATTGGTTAAAATCTACTCAAAAAATAAGCATTTGTATTTCCAATAGTCAAGTTTTGTTTCACGTTGGTTTGGAATTTCCATAATTTTTCTCCAGTGTGTGTTTTGTTGTCATCTCGCTGCGTCTCTCTTTCTGGGTTGGTTGTTCTCATGACTCGGAGTTTACTCAAAAGAAATCTATTCGATATACTCAAAGAAATTTGATATTTGACAAAAGTCTGCAGTGGAACTGAAATCTACACTGCGGGCAAATCCATTGACATTGAAAGCTTCCATTCAAAAATCACGATATGAAAATCCCCAATTCATATGGGGAGACTTTGTATATTTGTTCATGGTCGTGTGTAATGTGAAAAAAGGAACTCAGGATTTGCCTCTTTTCATTCAAATGTTTTTGATCATTAGTGGGATTTCAATAGGTACAGGGAAATGGACTCGTGAGAATTTGTACAGATTCACTTGAACTCTTTCCCATCGCCGTCATTCAGATTTGAAGTGGAATTAACTACGAACAAAACAAACAAAAGAATAATATTGTCATGTTCATTAGTCACAAAGAATAGAAATCACTCACTATATTTTTTGTTATTACAACACACAGGAAATGTTTTCACATTCCACGAAAAAAATCCCTCAACTCTCATTCATTTACAGTTTACACCACGACAACCACATGTAAAAGGATTTGATTGAGGATTATCAATTTAAATTATGTGTAAGGGAATATTTCCAGACTGAATTCCGAATGGAAATGAGATAAATTTGCGTCATTTGTGACAGAGATCTTGATGATGTAATCGAGATGAGATGCGAAGCGAGGAGAGAAGAAGAGCCGAGTGAAGGAATGAAATGAGGGAACTCTCATCATATTTATTCTCATGTATTCATCAGCAGAATATGAGAATGAGAAATATTTATGTTTTATGTTTTCCCCGATTCACTGACTGACGGTGCTCTGCTGACATGTCGCACATAAATTAACATCCCTAATTAAGATTCAAATTAGCATTTTGCTCGGTAATTCTTGGTTGTTCTCGTGCAGTTTCAGACGATAAGATAAAGAGCGATGCTTGTTTTTATTTATAGCCTCAGTCGAGCGCCGCGCCGTTAAGAACAAATTACTAATTACTTACTTACAGGGAAGCAAGCAGAAGAGAGGAGAGAGTGAATGTGAGTGTATACACGTCAAGTGATTGTTGTCAATATTTGAGTTCAGTCAAAGTCAAAATAATTGCACTCACTCACTCACTCCCTCACTCTCTTCAGTGTCAGTCGTCCGTATCCATCGCTTTTACTCCTCAAAAACAATTAAGGTGGCATAAAAGTTAGGGAGGGAGGGAGAAGAAGGTGGGACGACGTGGGACTAAGTCTAATACAGATAATAAATAAATAATGAGAGCATCATTAACGTGTAACTTACATATGGACTATGGACTATGGTACGTAACGTATTGTATTGTATTGTATTTCCAACTATTCAGTTCATACGGCCTCAACCTTGAAATCCAAATGAACGTGATTTAATAGGCTCACATTATCATTATTATTTTACACCTTTTCCTAACAAATCATCTTACGAAATATCCTACAAAAACAATAAAAATCATACGCCGACCCGACTTTGTTTTATTTTTCTCTTCTCTTCCTTTGCTCGCGTACTCATCGTTTGAGTTTGGGGAACCAAAATATTTGTAAACAACAATCTGAGGAATCTGCATACGGATTTTACGACACGGCTTAAACTTATCATTCAAACAAGTTTGCAGAATGCAGAGTGATTGCAGATTGCAGAGTATTATGCATTGAGAATTGAGACAGAGATTCTAGAACTGTTTTTATTGAAAGTGCGTCACGCTTAATTATCTGTAAAATCCGAGGCAAAGTGAATATACGGACGGATGGAGATGGATGGACCAAGTCCACACTGTCAGTTTATCCAAAAACTTGAGAGTGCTCAATAAATCCCAACCTCCTCGTGAATAATAATTATGCCATTCCCTAGCTTTTCCACGTTAAGTTTGCCACTTTCAAGAGATTAGTCGATGGGAAATGCGGTCGGGAGTTTTGAGGTTGTGAGCACGCACATTGCACATCCACACAACACAACACCACACCAAACTTTATTGACATTGAAAGGCAAAGCCAAAAAGTAAAAAGAGCTCAAAGCCAAAATACTTGAGGGTTACTTGACTTTGGATTTGCATGTTTATTCCGTCTTATCGTTTGTCTTACAACGATAATTTAATTTTTGAATGTTCCTCACACGAAACCACAGTTAAAGTTACAGTTAAAACTGTTGAATGCCGATATTTAAAATATTGAACTATAAAGAACTCGCTGGGCTTGTTCTATTTTAATTGCATTGACTGAGGCATTTCTCGCAATTCTCACTCATTTATTCACATAGTCCGACTTGATAAATAAATAAATACAAAAAGAAATTGGATTTCCTGGGAGGAAGTCTGTCAATTCCAAGACAAAAAATACTCAGCCAATTAGAAATCAGTGCAAAATAATAATGTCCTACGACAAGTGGATTTGCATTACTTATCAAACACACAGACAGACAGACGGATGGACAGACGGGGGGAGGGAGGGAGGGGGAGGGGGGAGATCGGGGGAGAGAAAAAGTGAGAAAACCCTGAATACAATAATTAAATACACTTCAAACTGACAAGCCAATATTTGTAGTTTTGTATCTACTTGCAGTATATGCGTATATAATTCTGAATTTCCCTACTTTATTTCTTTGCCTGTGAATGTGATAAGTCCAAAACATTCTCTTGGCAGCGATTTCCTCTCTCCCCAATTCCTGTTTATTAATAAATTTTGTGGTGGGCATTTGCTATATTTATTTATTTATTTATTTCAAGGGGAATCCCTTGACTTTCTTGACAAATCCGCAATAACGCTCTTTCTGACATTTTGTTTCTGTACTTTTCTCGGGAAGTTGCATTATCAAATTATCATAGTCATTATCCAGTTACAAATATTCCATGTTCCATACAGAAATCCACTGATTAATGAGTGCTGATTGAATTAGACATTGCCAACAAAATTACCCATCTGGATTTCCAGTATATATAAGAGAACGAACGAAAAAAAAACAATTTCTTCAGATTTTCCTTTATTTTGTTCAAGAAAAAGAAGGGAATCGTCAATCGGGAATTTGAGGATTTAAATAGGATTTAGGATTCAGGATTGACTTTCAAGTGAGTTTTATCAGGCGGGGAAATATTGTTTTTGTCTCCTTGCTGTTGCTCTAATGGATGTTTCATTTCATACTGGCTGGCAATATAGAGATATTCACTCCTGATATGTCTGTGTTGATTGCTTGACACTGACACTGACAAGAATGAGAGAGAGAGAGCGAGAGAGAGAGAGAGAGAGAGAGATGAATAATATAGAGAATGTCTGGCGTGTCGTGTCGTGTCGTTGTCGTGTTATAGTTCTTGTAGCGACATGGAGAATTGGTGAGGAAGACAAAGGTGGTGTAATGAATATTCAATATTCAATATTGAATAATGAAGGACGGCAAGGCAGAAAACGGAATGAGTTTTCCCCGTCTGATAGCTTAACAACAAAATACAAAGTTCAAGAAGAAAAATGAGATAGGCAATGTGCCAGAAATACATTGAGCTTTTATCAATTTCTTTCTTTTTTTCTATAGATATACAAAATGTATTTTTGTGTCATCTCCAATCTCGTTATTCTCTTTTCGTCGTTGGAATACGACGGAAAAGATTTATTTTGGACTCATTCGAATTCCTCGTGGGTTGACTGATTGACTGCCTGACTCATTATCATTAGCCTTTCCTTCCCTCATCGCGCATCGGCTTACCTCAAGAATTTACAACACACACACACAATAATTTTCCAAAGCCACAGTATTAAAAAACGGGAAATTAGTTTCCACCTTTGATATTATCCAATGACTAATTGACATGTGACATTGACAAAACTTTTGATCCCCTCACAAAGTCTGAACATTTAACATTTAAAGATGTAACAAGCTTTGATTTTCTTTACATATTGCTCCACTCGTAAATTTCCTCCCAAAATGACGTTTCAACTAAAATTCTTTAAATCCGCGCGAGTGGAAAGGAAAAGATCACAAAAGACAAAAAAAAAAACTCTGGCTGTTTCTCACTTGATAAATATTCTAACCAAAGTCGCATTAGTCCGTATTACGTTATAATTGAGCAAATCCAGCTCTTAAGTAAAAGTGAAAAATTCAAGTATTTTTGATTTGCATGAAATTCGATACACAGCTTCCTTACACTAAGTGATAATTATTGGCAAT
>JAIUND010000927.1:0-47249 GCA_034699125.1 Gisinianus flammeolus | reverse complement strand
AGAGAGAGAGAGAGAGAGAGGAGGAAAAGGACAGGGTTGGTTTTGTCTGGAAGGAGCTTTTTCCCCGTTTGACTCTTCTCTGGCTGTTGAGGAGATGAATTGGATTTTGCAGTGAGCCGTAAAACAAACCGTCTTCGCTCATTTCCTTCTTCATGATGATATACCAACACATGATGAGATTAGCAATTGGGCAATAAACTGGTTCTAGTCTAGATGCAGACGCCCGTCGTCACATTTTCCTTTCCCCCTTAGAAATTCCCCATTTTCTATGTATTGGATGTGTTGTAAAATAACCACATTCAAGTCACCTTGTAGGTATATCGATAAAAAAACTACTCATCTATTTTCCCACTTGCACATCACATCAAACTTCTAGTCGAATATATTATTATTATTATATATACTTATATATCAGTACATCCTAGCTACACCCTACATTCTACATGGTGTAATTTAAAGCCCCGAAAAAACCTGTACACTTTCTCTTGTCCCGTTTTTTAAGTCGTCGTTTTCGCCGTCGGTCGGAACGTTTTTATATGGTTTTTCCATTATCGAATGAATGAATGAATGAATAAATAAATGAGGAACAACTTACTCGCTAAGAGATTTGCCTTGACTGGATCAACTTGAAAACCAAAATTATAGCAGCACCAAATCATTATCACAGTTAACAATTTTATACTATTCGTCCACATTATTAAACTTTACAAAATACTTTCCTATACAATTACACTAACGTTGTCTTCCCCTTTGTTGTAAAAGGAGGATGCAATGAACAGAATCTGTACTACAGATTTGCCGGAACCACTCTGAAGAACTACATAACTGTCAGGTTATCGAGAGGATTTGAGATTACTGTTATATTACGACTATGCACCTTATACCTATCACAATAAAAATCACCAGTGATGAAGGTAACAGATTTACCCACGTTAAGAACATTCACATGTTTCCTCACAGAGTCTCAACTTAGTACTAAAACTGGATCCACTGAAATACAGATTATTTATTTATCATCCCTCTCCCCTCCCCCCCCTTCTTCTCGTCCTCCGCTAAAATCCTGTCTAGCTCCCTGTGCTACCTACCTGGTAAAATTTCTGTCGCCACGGATTTCCTGGGCGCAGGCGTTTACAATTTTTACTTGGTCATACTTTAATACATTGTTTTAAATATTGAAGCAAAAGTCAGTGATAGTGCAGGGAAAGTATGTATTTCTTATCGTTAGTAAAGCTAAGTATAAATTAGATGAATCCAATTATTATGAACAAATGAAGGAATTTATTGTGGAAGCATTAAAAAACTAGAAGTTTGTTTTGTTTATATATATATATATATTATTTAATTCCATAATTTTTGTATACCTATATATATAATATATGTATTTTAGTAAAAACTTTCATACAGAAAAGTCACATGAACAACATTTTTTGTTTTTTCTTCTTCCTCTTTCTTTCCAGTTCCAGTCACATCACAAATCAAAGTGTGATGCATTTTTTCACACCAACTTTTTAATCAGAAAACTACCAAATGTAATGACATTAAAATACCATAAATAAATATAATATTATTATAACATTATAAGGATTTTTTTAGATATAATATTCATCATTTGGTTTTAAAAATAATATTATTATTATTTTATAATATCGTAGTAACTGAATATAACTTTTTCTCTCTCTACACGATCCAGGCCAAAACATTTGCACCAACTCTGAGAATGTATAATTTTTTTAACGTGTATGTGACCGTGAGAATTCAAACAATAATTAATAACTAAAAAATTAATCAAGGAATTAATTAAAGGTTCATCTTGGTTGGTAAATATACTACGCCTACAACTTGTTTACAACAACACATGTCATCATTATCATTAGATCCGTAATATATAAATTCTTTATCAGTTTTTTTTGCGAGAGAAAATTTGAATCCCCTTTCTCTTACTTTACGTAATTTGTAAGAGTTGTAATATATATATATATAATTATTTACGAAAGAATCGATTCAATCATTTAATAATATATTTATAGGTAGGCGATATTTACGAGAATTCTCGATCATGATTCTTAAGCCGAGACTGTGCTTGGCTGGAGGTATACGGAAAGTAAAAATTAGCAAAATTTTCAGCACTAGGATTTGGTGTTGGATGTAATTGCTGTTGATTATCTTGTTGTTGTTGTTGAGTGACTGTAGAATGATTTTCAACACTAGGAGCATGTGGTAAAGATGTAGACAATTTTGACTGATTGGACATGGAGTCAGAGCTGGATGAAGTCCCTACAGTAGTAGTAGCTGCCGCAGTCACCACTGTTGATGGAGGAAAATGACTATAGAATGGATTATGAGTTGTTGGTGTCCATTGATGAGGATTATAGGAATTTGGATTTTGCGAACTATGACTTAGATATGTCGTCGTCGAAGTCGGAAAGTATTGAATTGGTTGCGAAACTATTCCGTTCATTGTATTTACACTCTCATTTATATTATTAGTATTTGAGGATTGTTGTTGATGTTGAGGGTGATGCTGTGGATGATGATGATCACTATTACCACCACCACCACTATTATTTTGATTTAAATTATGAGGCACAGAGCAAGTAACATTATTTTGTAGAATAGTTGCTAGCACAGCCATATCATTAATAGAGTTTAGTTCAACATTATCAAATGGATTTGCAGTATCAGACTCAAAATCAGATAAATTAATAGACGCCATTGGGAATTGTCGTGTATTATGTAGAGTTTCATATGGCTTATTAAAAGGTTTAATTATAGGTTGAATAATTGGAGGATAATTTGATGGTTCTGTGGCTGGTGGTTGTGATGGTGGTGACGAGTGTTTAAAAGATTCGGATCGTATAGTCACAGTTGGAACTGAATTATCATTAGAATACACAGTTGTTGATCCCGCTTGAGGAGATTCTTCTACTGGAGGATCCTCATTTTTATTACTAACACCTTCCATAACAGCTACTACCTGAGTAGACACAATTTCTCTGCTCCCTTTATTTTGTTTAGCCAATTCTTCTTCATATTCTCGGACTAGAGCCGCTGCTTTGGCTGCAGCTGCTTCTGCATTTGCTTTGGCCTGCACCTCTATTTTAAGTCTTAATTCAGCCTCCTGTTCTTCTCGGATTTTTTTCTTCTTTTCATATTGTTCACACTCTGCCAATGCTTGCTTTTCCAATGTAAATTCGTACTACAAAAATGAAAAAAAAACAACAATAGTGCACACATCACATCAGTTTTTGTATTTCATCAAAAGCCTATACATAAGTATGAATATATATTTTACCAATCTTTATAATAACCGTTTTAGTGTTCTCCCATTATGAGTATTCTAAAACTACACAGATACACATGATACAGTTGTGAGTATATAAAGATAAACAAGATAGTTAACCGTATGGTTTTTTACTTTCCTATCATGTATTACTCAATTTAAATTTTAAATGTCATTGACTTTTGTTCTACATTCTCAATGAGAATTTCTCATACCAAAAACTACAAACTAGGTACATGTATTATTTTTTTATTTTTATTACATGATGATAATTAAACGATGATTACATTTGTTCGACAAACCGATTTTTGACGAAGGTTATATTAAAATGAGACTTACCCCTTCTTGTAAAGCATCTAAAGGAATATGAAAGTCGACATCCTTATATTTTGTTCGAGGGATCGGATAAAACTTTTTGTTCAAATGTAATGGTACACCATCAGCGTAATTTGACATGACCCGTCCTTTGATGACCTCTACAAATTAAGGTTGACTGAACTTCTGTAGGATGATGACATCGATGGAGATAATGAGGATGATTAATCAAAATAAAACTTCTTGATCCTCCTTCTTGTAGATTGTTGAATTCTGTCATGTAGTACGATGTTGAGATAATGTTGTTGGGAATGAATTGGATTTATCTACTGAAACATGTACCGCAACAAAATAAAAACTGTAAGAAAATAATAAAATAATAATTAATTAAATACTATATTTGGAATCCTACACTTAACGAAGAAAGATGACTAATAAGTTGTGTTATTTCCAAATGTGAAATGTTGTTGAGTAATCAAAGAGAAGAAGAAAAAAGTCAATCGTGCGAGGTGACAAGTTCTCGTGTGAAATTTATTCGAAAAAAAAACAACTCGAGAGCCCTTCAAAATCGTAAACACATATCATTTAAAAAAGTGTGAACAATACGTTTTGGGATTTTAGACAAATTAAAGTTAAAGTTAAAGTGTCATTCTCATTAAACATTAAAATAGATGCAGTAGAAAATTGTGTGAGATTTCAATAAAAAATGAGAAGGGACTTGCCAACATTGTTTGGTTCAGAGCGGAGACTTTAAACAGTTGCTTGTATTTTTTCTGGTTGTTGATCATATGAGTTAAAATTGACTTTATAAATCAAAATTTATAATACAATTATTTGACAAGGAACTAAGAATTTTTCCATATAATTATTGCTGGATTCAGAGGATTTCTAAATCAATCTTCATCTATAGGAAATTAATTGCGCAAGTTGAATAGAAGCTTCATTTCGTTGTGTTATTGTCCCTTTTGTCTCGGATCTCCTTCGTAACCGCAGAAAGAAATTGAAATAAAAAGCGAGAATACATCACATTTAACCATTATTGTACCGGTAATAAATAAAGTTTCATTATCTTAACTTATTTTAAGTATTTTGAATAATAGACGCGAAATTAAATGTTATGTGTGGTGGTGTCGGAGTCATCTCAAGTATTTATTTATCTATATTTTAATGATTTACAGCTTAATATTTGAACGGGAGACGACAAGCGAGCTATCAAATAAATAAAATGGCTTTACCTCCGAATTATCGCCATACATCAAGTCCAACGTCGCGTAAGTTTATACTGTAGAAATATAATTCATAATTGTATTATTATTGATATGTACATATTTCCGGCTTCAAGCTTTTATGTTTATTTGATGATAAAGTGTGTATTATAAGAGTCAGCACATCGTATCCTAATGTTATATTACATTTATATTTTTATATATACATATTATGGTATTACCTAGTTGAATGTTGTTTAGTCCTTAATTTCAGTCAAAACGTTTGATTAAAAAAAAGAACAAATGTTTTAGCTAATTATAAAGTTGATGGTTATATGATATATAACTTATATCACGGCATTACACACGAGTATTTCTAAATAGTCTTCCTTCCTTGCTCCAATGTGCTTCATGTTTTTTTATATAAAGTGAATTATATTTTGTGTTTGTATGTGTTTTTTGTCTGATATCATAATAATAATTAAACATTGTTAATGTTTGTGGTCAAATATTAGATTTAAGATTTACAATATAAAAACTGTCCACAGTCAGCCAATGCATCAAAAGATTTGATTTTTGTAGCTATGGTACACATACTATGTGGTAGGTATTTAAATACTTACTCGTCTCGTTATTCATATTCGGTAACAATTCTTATATATACAAGTAGTACTATTAGTACTGTACTAAGAACCTACTAAGACCCAAGTATTTTTCGTCAGTTTTTTCTTTCCTTCTCTTGTTGTTTTTTCAGATAAGATATGCATGACTACATTTTTTTGACGTTGTTTCAGTTATTTTATTTTATTATTTTTTGAGTTTTCTATTAGTTTGGATTTGATTGATTGTATTGTAGATGGAATGTCTACTCCTAATATGCCGACGTCCAACATTCTCAAAGGTAAATTTTCCCCTGTTTTGTTTCTGTAAAAAGAAGCACGCTTGCATGTAATATAACTGTCAAAATTCGTTCCTTCCTTGTTTTTCGTTATAAGTTGTGTTTACGTACATTATGACTTCCTTTTTGTTGTAGTTATTGTTTATATTGTTGCTATACATGAGTACTTGAGTAAGCAATCTGGTTTGTGGCTTGGGTTTAAACTACTTTAAACTAAACAAATTTCCTCCGAATACAAAATCAGATCTAATTTACTTAGATCATCTAAAACCATTGTGTGAAAATTTTACCGTCAAGCTATATTAGAATTTCTGATGGACGGAATGGAATAGGAAAGAGTAATCTGAATAAAATAAAGTGCTTGTGGAATTTAATATTGAAAATTATGTACCTCTAGTGAATTACATGTTTAGAGGGTTTTTTCAAAACATTGCAAATGGTTATTGTTTATGCTTTGTTTGTCAAAAATAGAGAGTAATATGTAATATAGTAAGTAAATACATAATATAATATGGATGGAATGGTTTAAACTTAAATTTAAAATAGGCGATTTAAATTGATTATTATCGGTTCGGTCGGTATGTATTAAAAAATAAATACCTCCAGAGCTTTGCAATGATGTTTTTATACAAAATTATTTGTTTGAATTCAGAACGATTAAGAGCATCTGGAAGTTCAGCAAGTGGAAGCTCAAGTAGTAAAGATGCTGCAGCCAATCCATTTATTCAGACACCTCATAGTCATCCAGCTTTTAATCCTCAAAAATTGGGCACAAAAGGATTTGCCGTAAGTTTAATAATGTACATGTCTACTTTACTTACATGTCTGTACCGACTTTAAGAGGTTGAAAAAATATACAACAGTGCAAATAAATAATGTGTAAGCCCGTTCAATTAATGATGAAATAGGATGGACGATTACCTAAAGCTCCTAAGCCACCAGAGAAACCACTAATGCCGTACATGCGGTACAGTAGGAAAGTATGGGATCAAGTTAAAGCTGATAATCCTGATATGAAATTATGGGAAATTGGAAAAATCATCGGACGAATGTGGAGAGATTTGCCGGAACTTGAAAAGCAAGAATTTACAACAGAGTATGAAGGGGAAAAGGTATTGTCAAATGAATTCAAACTTTTACATAATAACAATTAATCAGTTAATAATTAATAATAATATCAAATTAATTGTAGTACTTAAATACCTGGATTTAGAAATTAAAAATTATTTTTCCAAATGCATTTTCATATTCACAGGGAGAGTACGAAAGGGCACTGAAGGTTTTTCATAATTCACCTCAATATCAATCTTACATTGCTGCAAAGGCGAGAGGTATATATTTTTTAAAAGAATTGAAACTGTGCGTATACTTTATATTTTATATAATTATGGTAAAGTTTAGAGTACCCATGTTTTCATTGAGAATGTTATTGTAAACTCAATTCGATTTCCTTTCCCAGCTCAACAGGACTTGAGTGACTTGGCTAATGAGAGGCCTGTGTCGAGTAAGGCAGCAGCTGCCGCTGAGCGTAGAATTGAAATTCAACCTGCTGAAGATGAAGATGGTAAGATTCCATTATGCTGAATAAATACTAAAGCTTAGGGTAAAAAAATTCATTCATCAAATATTAATAATGGTAATAATATGGTGTGTAATTCAATCTAATCTAATTGAAATTTCAGATCAAGATGACGGATTTTCAGAAAAGCACAAGGCACATGGTCGTTATATACGTAATCATCGCTTGATAAATGAAGTATTTTCAGATTTAATGGTACCAGATATTCGTTCTGTGGTCACAACAAACAGAATGCAAGTTTTAAAAAGACAAGTACAGTCTCTCACAATGCATCAGGTAAACTAAAAAAAATCGCTATAACTCATATTAGTAAATTAAATTAAATTTTTTTTTTATTAAATATTAAAATTATATCTCCTCTTTAAATTGCCATTCATTATTATATATTCAATTACAAATATTCGAGAATGCGAGTAATAATACCTGTTATATTATTTATTATTTGTGTACGACAGAAAAAATTGGAAACAGAATTACAACAAATTGAAGAGAAATTTGATGCAAAGAAAAGGAAATTTATGGAATCCAGTGAAACTTTCCAAGAAGAATTGACAAAACATTGTAAGCGAGCAGTGGAAGAGGAGACGTTCCAAGAACTAATTGAAAAACAATATGCAATTTTGAAAAAAGATTTTGATGAACGAATGAAAAAATCCCCACCTCCTCCACCAGAAGTGATTCCACAAGTTCCCCCAACAATTGTTTCTCAAAAAGAAGGAAGTACAAGTAAGACATGATAATTATATATGATGACTATTATCCTTAATTGATTCAAATCAAAATTAAAAATGAAGCAAAATTGTAAATGGACAAAATAATGTTATCACTGCTCTCAAAAAATTATTGTAGGCCAAGAATCGTTGGAAACAAGACATGCAGCTGCTCAACCATCATCGTTACAACCCCGGCAGTTACCAACAAGTTCTTCAGCTATGCTGGTAGATCATCAACCTTCTGATAATTTACCAACAAATAATAATATACCAGAAACGGTACAAGGGGCTCACCAACAGCTTGTGGATGCGGATAATAATCCTATGACACTTAAAGAACTACACAAAGAGGAAAAATATGAACCTGTAAAAATAAAAGAAGAAAAATATGAATCTGTACGAATAAAAGAAGAAAAATATAAACATGTACAAGTGACGGAACAGCGAGAAAAAGAAGTGAAATTATCCGAGACTCCAATGGAAATAGTTCAAGTTGAAATAGTAGAACAGCCGCCTGTGGTTGCCGAAATTCCAGTGTCTGAACCTGAACCCATTCCCGATGATTCGACAGCAAATAATATTACAGGACATGAAATAAAAATGGAAGAATCCATTATTGAAAGTTCAGTAGAAGTTGCGGGTCCAACTACACAATTTGCAGCGGAGCCAATAGTAGAACTTCCTCCACCTCCAGTATTATCTAAAACACCGACTCAACCAGAACAACCAGAAGAAGAACAGCAACAACAACCTACACTAGATACAACAGCAATAGAAACAACAGCAACAATGGAAGTTTATGAAGCTCCAATTCCACAAGTCATTGAGAATGTGTATGAAGCTGCTCCTGCTCCGATTTCTTCAGTAGAGAATTTGGAATCTGCAGCACAAGAACAACAAATACAGCAAGATGAATCTGTTACAATCCCAGCAGATATTCCAGTTTACATAGAACAAGTAGCTGAAGCTCCTAGTGCCGTCATTGAACCAGCCATTAGCATACCTTCTCCTCCTCCTCCTCCCCTGGTTGAATACAAAATAGAAAGTCCAGCAGAAGTAGAAGTAGTAATACCACCACCAGTTATAGAAGAGCCCACACCAATGGAAGTTGATATTCAGCCACCAAGCTTTGAACCAACCGTTGAAAATGTAGCTCCACAAATTGATTTACCCCTGACAGTAGAACCAAGTGCGCAATTAACTGTCAACGTTGAAGAACAAAAACAAGTGGAAGGACAAGAGTTACAAGAAGAAGAAGAAGTAAAAGTGGAAGAACCACCGCCCATGGAAGTTCAAGAAGTTCAAGACAATTCAGAGTCCGTAGTAGTTCAAGAACCTTCAGAAGTGAGTGGAGATGCTTTGCAAAGTACAGAAGAAATTGCCTTTCCTTCCGAACCTGAAACAGAGCCAATGCCAACTCCAACTGTTTCTCAGCCAACTGATATCCCCCCGGATTCTGTTGTTCCAGATACGCCTGTTCTAGTTCAAACTGTATGCATGCATGATTAACTGCTATTATTATTATTTGTTTAACAAAACTACAGACAGACAAACCACTATAATACATTTATTTATTTGTATCAATTATAGGAACAAGTTGTAGACACTGAAACTCCTTCTGTGCAAGAAGAAGTAGTTCATAAATTGGAAACGCAAGACATCTCAGAACTGACAGAAACAGAGGCGCCACCAGAATTGGAAGTTCAGGCGCCTGTACAACCTGAAACATGTCCAACTCAAGATGACGTTCCTTTACTTTCCGAAATTCCTCCACCTCCTCCTGATGCTCCTGTCGATGTACCATTAACATCATCATCACCAACAACAGCAACATTTGATCCAGTTGCTCCAGAGCCACAGCAACCAACTGAAGAACCCGTGGATTCAACATCATCTCAAGAATGAAAAGGTTTTTTTGTATGTTTTCAAGTCCTTTGGACTTGGAATAGTAGCATTTCAAATTTCAAATGTCTGATAAGAGGAAAAGATGTTTTATACATGAAGCAATTGTAGTTTTTATTAGTCAGTGTTCTTTATGGAAACGCACGTGCAAGTTATTTGTAGACTACCTGAGACGTCAGACATTTACATTTTAATGCAGAACTCGTAAGCATAACATGGTAGACTCGTGGTAAGAACTCTGGAAAAACATTGAATTTCATTATTGCTTTACATTTTACAGTTAATGTAACATAACATATTTAACTTTAATTTTTTACATGGTATCTTATGAACTTTTAAGAACAATCATCAACCTTACAAGATTTGAAATACAAGTACGGAAGTACATATTATTTATTACTATTACTATTATTATAATAGTATTGCTGTCCAAATATGACTAAATATAGTGTTAAGTCGAAACTGTTATGATTTTAAAGGTAATTTTGAATATTCCTTGTAACATATGTGTATGTATGTGTAGATGATCTTATTGTGCTTACATATAAAGTCCTGTGATGGCACTTTGTTGTATAAGATGTCCTCTGTTAGGTAATTTTTTAAAATTAAAATATGATACCTACCTACTACTTACGATATGTAATGTAATAATACCTATGTATGGTATGTATGTGCATCAAGTCTATTTTCTGTTTCGCTTCTGAGTATTGAGTATGTTATGTGCCGACTATGTAATTAAAACCCTCCCTCCCCTTCACACCATATGTATGATCCACTGAAGATTTTCTCTCTCCGTGCGTATGGACACTGATAATGTTGAATTGTCTCATTTTATTATTAAATGTTATATCCAGGTAAATTTTGTGTGAAAGGCATCATAGATTATGACAAATTAAAAAAGATCGTTTTCGATTATGTTTGGCTTTTTACCCACTTACTTTTACATATATGCAAATAATGATGTCATGAAAAGAAATGTATACTTACATACCTGTAAGTATTGGTTTTTCAGCTCCCGTTCCTTTGTCACATACATACATATTATGTATCTATAATAGTTGGGAAGTACATATGTACGTACATATTTAGGTTAGGGCATATACATATAGAAACGAAACAGTGTAAGTACATACATTGTAGTTGAGGGTCTCTTTGTTCGTCTGCTCAAGGGTAAAACATGCCCTACAGCGATCCCTTCAGCTTGGCGCCGGGTTAAGGAAGAATTAAAAGAGAGACGCTTTTGAAAAATAAATATTCATCTGATCTCCTCTTATACATACATTTTATTCGTTTATTCTATTTGTAATTATTTACTTTAAGTTTTAAGTGTAATTAATTAAACATTGTGCTTCGACCATGGACTTGACACCTGTGATGAAGTTGCCTACCTTTGTAAATACAAGACACGAATTAACCACGACTGTATCCGAACGGAAAAAACTTGAGGTATTGCCATTTATATTCATTCTCTCAATAAGTGCGTACACATAATATGTCTAGTCCTCGTGTATTTTAATTAATGGATGTTTATATGTTTTTACGTTTATTGTATCTGTAATTGTAATTGTAATTGTATGTGTACAGGCTGAACTGAGAGGGCTGGAGAAGCACATGCATACCTTTGAAAATTCTATATTAAAACGAGGAGGTCCTTATTTTGGACAAATTGGGAAGGGAGAACGAGCAGGACAAATAATGGAGGAGATCAACAAGTCCAAAGAGAAAAAAGACGGGTCAAATAGTTCCTCCGACTCCTCTGCCAAAAAGGAAGAAAGGAAAGTGAAAGAATGTGAACGTCTATTTTCCAATTCCTCGGTCACTTCACCCGCTCTCCTTAACAAGTACGTTGACAATTGACAATTGCCATTTGACATTTGACAGATCCACAACGAAAAGTTTCATATGTCTACTCTTTATTTACCATAATATTTTGACACGGTTAAAAAGTGTTTGAAAGGACTTTTCAATGTACTTGAGAGAAAACATCCTTTGAACTTTTTACTTTGTACAGGAAAAAGACGCACCAAGTCAAGCCTTTGAGCTATACCAAACAACTTTAATTCCAGCCAAAACTTTTCTCCCGCACAAAACCAAACGGATATTCCAGTTGCAATTCCCAGCAAGGAAATTTTATTTATATTTTGTTTATACAACAAAACTCATCGTGGACTTTATCTATAGCCACGAGTTGCGAAAGTTTTAATTTAAATACTAATTATAGGGCTCATTTATTTATTATAATAATAGTACATATATGTATATATATTTACTTACTTAATAAGCGCAAAATATTGCCGGATACTTCAAGACCGTGTTGTTCAACTTGATCTCTATTGTACATTTTGTGTTGTGTTATTATGATAATGATTTAACTCCTCGAGTGGGGACGACGATAACGATAACGATATTCTCCACCCCATAAAAATGGCCTACATAAAAGACTTTGAAATGAATTGAGGCATTCAAAATGTAAAACTAAACGAATAAAACAATGTAATTTTATGTAAATCTCGGTAGCAGTTTCAGTTTGTAACATTTCCTTATAGTATTTGCATATTTTATTGGAGAAACTACTATATACGTATTTAGTATAAAAGGAAGTGAGGGAATGGTGAATGCATGGAGCATGCTGGATCGAATAAACGTCAAATCCTCTCTCCGTCTCCACATGATCATTTCAAATTTTATAGTTTTTCCTACGCCTACTCTGTTTGTGTGTGTGTGTGCATGTGCTTGAGCCATACCGTGAAACGTTCCTTCACTTGAAAAGTTGAGGTTTTTCTGCAAATCAATTACATAAGATACATACATGGAGAGAAAGAGAAAGGGACGGAACTTCACGGAACGGAACGTGTGTGTGGTTTGGTTGTAGAACAGGGAAGAGTTGATGTGGATGAGTGATGAACTGCTCCTCTAGACTCTGACGACTGTATGTAAAGTAAAGTAAAGTAAAAGTAAAGTGTGTAGCAAACTACGAATATCGATTTTAATTTGCATTATGCGTCTTTAATCTTTGTGTTCAGTGCCGTGAATTCGGTAGAGACTCTGCAGTCAGTCGGGCAGGCAGGCATGGCAGATAGATCAAGTTGAGTTTGCCTCGTTCCTCAAATGACTACAGACATTTGCGTGTGCCTGGAATGGAATCGTCTGGCTGGATGGCTGGATGAGACTGGAGAAGATGAGGGAGAAGAATAGTCGAGTGTTCATTAGGAAATAGAAACTGTTAAGCGAGATGAAGATGAGCATTTGATTTGATCTTGACGATAAGATGGATTAAGGAATGAAACTCTCTCTCTCTCTCTTTCACTCATTTTCTGTATCATTTCATGAGGAGTTGGATGCGTGCAGTTAGGAACAACTGACAAACTACTCCGGCCTCAAGGAGTTCATCTCTATACAGTTAAATAACGTGAACTATTCTAGACTAGACAAAGATAAAGGAAGGAGAGGAAGAGGCGGAGGGAAGTGTAAATGTAACGGCAATACCTTCCAATTCAGTATACAGATATGTCAAACAGATGCAAGCTTGTGCGTTCCTTGGGATGGATCTCAAAAAAGAAGAAGAGGAAGATCCTCTTCCCAACTTCCAAGTTCGACATTCCCGGAATTTCCATCGCGAAGTGTATCTTGAGTGTAGCCGTAGCGTGAAGCACATGACGACATCCTCTCCCTCTCTCTCTTTCTCTCTCTCGCGTGTACATTTAAGAAAAATAAATTGACGATGAAGATGAGGACGAGGGTGAAGTTGAGGTTGTGAAAGAAAAAAAGAATTTCCACCAGCTCCATGTGTACAAGTTTGTCTATTCAACTCGTCGTCTACTTTCCAGCGCTCTTGAATCCGATGGAGGAACTTGTATGTATAAATATAAATGTATATACTGTACCTGTCAGTACAGTATATCTTCTATTCATGACCATCATGAACCATGATAGATAAGTATGTGCGCATTAAAAGCAAGTCCACTTGAGAAAATTGCATTTTCCCCACACAAAAAATCTCACAGAAAAAAAACATTCTTTTTCAACTCACTCGTTCTCGTTCTCGTTCTCTGTCTCTTGAACAAACACTTGGAAACTCTTTCTTTCTTCCTTTCCTTCGTTTTTCCGTGTGTAGACAGAGCCATTATGGATGTGAAAGCATTTCGACTTACCCGCAAAGTGAGTCGTTAATATATTTTTTTACCTGCTTCTTCGTCTTTTAGCCATTTTTCATTGTTCCGTTTCTTCGTACTCGTGAATTGAAAGGACACACAAATGAGTTGCTACAACAACGAAATCTCTATGGAGTGCCGCCTTAATTCATACTCCACAATTTTGAACCGTTGACGAAAAAAGGGGAAATTATAGTGGTCCTTATAAATGTACGATAGTAAATAGTAAATAGGCCGTCATTTGGAGGAAAGTCCACCTTGGAATTAGACTGCCTTTACTGTCAATGTGAAAATGGCCCGTGTAGAATGTGGAAATAGAATCTAGAGAATATACCTAAAATAATATATGCATATATCTGTACATAGTAGGAATCGGAAATGAATCGAACCAGCGTATGTCAGGTTGTCTGTCTATGATGCGAATTGTTTGCTGGCAGTTGGCACCGACCGTTGGCAGACACTGATTTTCTCCTCATTTTTCTGCACGGATCGACAAAAAGTGGAGGATGAAGTGGAGATGGACTACTCGAGTCAAAAGGCACGACAATGTGCACGGTGGTCTCGACTTTGGTTCGTTCATTCGTTCGTTCGTTCGTTCGTTCGTTCGTTGAACTAGTCAAGGAGGAAATTCTTGATTTTATACGTCGCCTAAATTGGTGGCAGTGGTTGCTCTGCTCATTAAACGGAAAGATAGGGAGACGCTCGCACATGTCCACAATATACATCCATCCATGAGGAGTGTCGTTGTATGTATACATACTATACATATACATGTATGCGTATGCTTTTCAAGTGGAACTGGATGACATGAACAACAGGAGAAAGGAAAAGGAAGGCTACGCGAATCTCTTTAACAATGGAATCATTACGGGGCCATCCTCATGTTCTTTCTCCATATGTACATCTTACTCACCTACCTTTCTCAACCTCTGTCCCTCCTACTCCTACTCCGACTCTTACTCTTACACATCCTATGTATACCTCCATCCCCATGTATTCGCCACATTCTCATCGCTTCTCCTCCTCTGTCAAGGTGAAATAAAAGGCTTGGACACACATGAAAAAAAAGAAGGAAAAAGGAGTCGTCGAGAAGAAAAAATCCCCACCAAAAAAATCTAGATTCTCCAAAATCGATTTCGGATAAGCGAGAAAATACCTTTTTTCGTTAGTTTCGTTCACAAATCCTCTGACTGACTCGCTCTCTCGCTCGCTCACTCACAAGTCACATGCGAGAATGGAGACTGAGGTAGAGGATGGATAGAAATAGAAATATATTCACTCTCTCTCTCTCTCTCTCTGTATAGTTTAAGATCTTTTATATAATGTGAATTTCTTTAGATCTCAAATCTGGAATCTCTTTAGATCTCAAATCTGGAATCTCTTTAGATCTCAAATCTGGAATCTCGAGTTGATTTCAATGGGAATGTCTACACTGGGAAAAGAATATATTATCAGACTTTTTTTGTACTCTTTCTCTTTGCCTTTCTCTTGTTCTGTCTTTGTCGTGCTCTTGCCGTGAAATGGTGGGATTGTTCAAGTTGAAATGATATATTGTGTGGATGGAGAGTTGGAGTTGGAGTTGGAGTGAGTGAGTGAGTGAAATAGTAAGTGAATGAGGGTTGGGTGAAGAGGAGCTATAGCGACGACTGGAGAGTGAAGAGTGAAGAGGAGGGAAAGTCTCAGTCTGCAGGTGTGGAAGGAGAATACGCAATGATCCCCATCTCTTTGTTCCCTATCTCCAATTCATCGGGATCTTCTTGAATGCTCTTTCAATGAACAAACTAAAAAAAAAGAACGCTGTCTCTCCTTTCGACATCCCTTCACTTTATCTTCTTGCCATGAGTTTCAGATGGGGAACCATCTGACAAGCCCCATTCAAATACTCTGTTTATTCAATTTACATCCTCACACCAGATTTCCTTCAACTTTCCCTCCGGCATTGATTTTCCCCTCCGAATTCAAACCATAAACCATGTCAATGTCCTACTGCAATTACAATGCGAACTTGGAAGCCATTTCTGGAATTTCCTTGTTTCCCAAGTCCGATTTCCCTCATTTCAGTGCGTCTCTTTCCATCCAACTGATGCACTGCACTGCAATAAATTAAACAAATCACAAAGCTTAAAATTGTCCAACCGAAAAACTGTAAATTCTTTTTTAAAAGCCAACTCGAGAAAAGGGAAACTTTTCCGAGGGCTTGCCGAAGGAAATTTGTTTGGAACGATTGAATGAAGCAACATGCTCGAGCGGTATCTGTATTTGTATTTGGAAGGTGGGAACGATAAATAAAGTTACAACTATAAAGCAATCATAAAATAAATTGCTTGTTCCATTGACGAAAAAAATGGAGGGAACAAGAAAGAGAATGATGGAATTCAAATGTTGAATGTGAGGGGATACGCGAGTCGAATGTGGAACTAACGGCAAATCCATATGTCATATGCATTGGGCGAAGAGTGTCTCTCTCTGTAGGTAGAACCCCATATGGAAATCAAGTGCGGATGGCGAGGATGCCGAGGAAGATGACTACAGACTCTCTCTCTCTCTCTCTCTCTCTGTCTCTCTCTCTACCATACACCACGTCAGTTTCATAACGAAACATGTGAATTTATTTATGCTCAAGAATGGAATGGGTTGGTTGGTGCTCGTTTGGTAGGTTGATCCCATGCAAGAAATGATGCATAAGCCAAGATAAAACAAGGATCTCCTGCCATTTATCAAAAAACGAGAGAAAATGAGTTTCATACCCGTTTTGACAGTCAACTCTGATCCCGGCCGAGCAAAAATATCGCCCGTAAACTCGCGTTCAAACATTTTTTTTTTTGTAGTGCATGCGGCTACATTCATTCATTCATTCATTCTCGCTCCTGTCTTTACATGAAAATCGTGTATGTATTTTGTCCTATAAATATTACGTACGTATGTACATATTACAAGAACATAGCATGGATGACTGGATAATGGATACATTTTGGATATTTATTATGTATGGTGCAGATTCATGAGTAAACAGGACTCTTCGTTCCACAGTCACCATCACTCTTTCTCGCCTCCCTTTACACATTATGTAGATGCAGATGTAGATGCAGGAAAGTTGAGGAAAGAGAAAGAGAAAGAAGTAGAAGAAGAAGAAGGAGAAGAGGTCTCAATCCCTGAATGCCATTCATCCTTTTTTGTATCGAATCATCGTAAATAAGCATTTCCCATTCCCGAGGAGCAACATATGCACTTTATTCCTCCTGCCTCGCAACACGAGAAGAAAGTCCCGTTCGAGGATCTCTCCCCTTTTCTTCCTCTTCTGATACTAAAACACTAAAATACTTCGACTATTCTCTTTCTCTTGCACTCAAACTTAAATCCGCTTGTTTTCTCCACATTCGCTCTCCTTTGCATGCTTGACAAACACAATTTATGGAAAAGCAAGAGAATCCTTCTCGTACTTTCACTTCCATAGCTTAAACACACACACACTTTCTCTCACTCGTTCTCCCTCCTTTCTTTATATATCTTTCTTTCTTTCTTCCTCATCCTGTTTTCCTTTGTGCGACACCAAGGAGAATCTTTCTCCTCCAAAACATTTTCAAGCCAACGGCCGTTTCATATGGAAATCCACTCCTAAGGTCTCCTGCCCACCCCACCCCATTCCACCCCACCCCTATCGAGAAAAACCCAATCTAAGGAAAACAGAGAGAGCATGTTCATGGGACTACAATTTCCTGTGCATATTTGGCCGGTATATCTCTTTAGGGAATAATCTAACTATGTACAGCTCCATCTCGATATGAAGTGAAGATGAAGATAACTTTACATCTTTGATCTTGTTTGTAAATTGGGATCTGAATCATGGAAGACTTGCTTGGTTTTATTTTACCCTCCTCGTCTCAACTGCATCCATTTTACAGGTCGGGATCGGGATTAACAATATTCATAGTGTTGATAATCGGATTCAGATTTCGGAATAAGAAATCTTTTTTCTCGTCCGTTCCACATTCCACAATCGCCTAGAACGTGTTCATTCATATCATATGGAGATTCTAAATCTTCTGCCCTCAAGTAAATGAGAGAAAAACCGGGTTTTGAGGAGGGAGTTTGTGTACATTTATCTTTAAGGAAAGAAGGGAGGGGAGAAATGGAGGGGAAGGGAGGGGGGGCAGGTGGACATGGACAGGTAATCAGTGGACTTAAGCTGTGTAAAGTTTGGAGGAGACATGGAAAAGCATGAAATAAGTATTTAGAAGGAAGGCCTGGTGGTGTTTTCTGTTCTGAAGCATTGTATTAATTTATATGGGTTTATATATCGTACATAGGGCAACCCGGGGGCAACAACATGCACTCATTTCATTTCATATTTAAATTGTTTATTTTCTCTGACATATCATTGTTATATCATAATCATAGCACATTGGATGCTTTAGGATAATTTGGACCCTGTTGTCTGTTTAACTCAGTTCATTCAATTCAATTCAATAATTAAATTTCTCCGAAACTATGATTTGTAAAAAAATAATTTATAGATTCATGGAAAGCCCGGTCAAAATACGTTATTAATTCTATCAAGTCATTAGAAGGATTTTTATTTTTCCTAGGTAAACAATTCCATTAAAAAAGTAGTATAATTTTGACTAAAAAATGGTTATTTGCGTTTTGATAGTAAAAAACCTTCCGAAAAATTGTACTTGCACAGAAATGATGAGTTGTAAAATTCTCCATCGACCTGAGTACAACAAATAAAAATACATGCCGCTTCTTGACTTTTTCTTCCGTCGTCTTCTAAACAATGCAAAACAATGGAAAAAAGTATTCTCGTAAAACGAATTGCATGTTTTTGCCCCACGTAGTGTTAACTGGAGATCTCTTTTCTAATTACAATTAAACCATGTAAACCATAAATACGGAAAGAGACATTTACTACAGTGATTGAAGACAGTCCAATCTTGTAATCAATGAAAATTTAGACCTTGTTTAACCACCGTGGAAGCTGCTGGTAGGAATTAAAATGTAAAGTACATGGTTTTGCCCCCGGCTCCCCTACGCAATATCTGTGTGGTGTTTCTTGAGAAGAGGAGAACGAGTCGTAAATATTCCCCACAATTCCATTCCATTCCTTCGTTCCATTCTCCATGTCTGTATTGCACTCTTTCGTGGCCGTGGAAATTGTGTTGCGTAAATTTCCTGACATTTTCCATTTTCACTATGGCGCTTCAAATCCTTCCCTTCTCCGCTTTCCCTCGCTCTCTGTCTCTTTCTCTTTCTCGCTCTCCTGTTCCTTTATTTTCCTTTTCACTAACGATTTGCACGTTGTTATCGTGTACATGGGATTTATGTCGTTTGTGTGCTTCCAGTCAGGAGTTTCCACTCGCGCTAACTTTCACCCACGTTCAACAACCAACCAACTACCAACTATCACATGTATGTACACGGTGAATTGGGACACGGGAATTTACAAATTGGGAGACCCCCCTCGCCCTCCCCCTCCCCCTCTCTCTCTTCCTCTCCTGCACACATTCCGACGAGAGATTTATTCTGTGCATGTTCGCATATATGGTTTACACTTTATGGAGAGTTGATTTAACCTTGTCGCAAGTCGGAGCTAGAAGGCCAAAAAGAAAACTCAGTTTGGCTGGCGGTAGAAAGACAGACAAACAGACAGGCAGACAAACACACCTGAACTCGGGCTGGCCATCTAAAACCCTGCAAGAAGTAAGTGAGAGATTACGGGGCTTCATTTAGATTCACGGCCATGAATGCTCGACTCGAATATCCACCAACACTTGATGCCCGAATCGAGATTGCTCTTTGCTCCTTTGTCAAGTGGAGACTCGCTCGGCCTCTCTCTCCATGTACATATTTATGTACATACACGCTACCTTCCACACGCTACCCAATGCATTCACCTGCTTCCTTCAAACTGCAGACTGGGATATTTTAAGTGGGAATTCAGAGGAGATAAAGATAAGGATAAAGATTAGACCAATCGACCGACCATTCCGCATGTGAATATTCAAATGTGCACCCTCAATGAATCACTCTAGAATCTTTCTACTTTTTGATGACTTGACGTGAAACTTGCCCCACATTATAAAGTGTACATTTTATCTGACAATAAATCATACCCCATATAAATAGTGAGCTCACAATTAATCATTTAGCCAATAATACAATCAAATAACGTTGAACTATGCGGTTTTCATGTTGGCTGGGCCAAAGGTCGAATCCACATGAGAATAAATATTTAATAATAATAATAAGAATAGTAAGTTCACTATAAATTTAGAACTTACTGTTAGCACGTAAGGATGTTCGTGTAAAAACTGTAAATTGTGTCAGACGACGCGGTTATGTAATGGGTTGAAGAGTGAAAGGGGGAGAGGAAGGGTGGGTGGGGTGGGGGGGGGAGGAGGAGGGGTTGAGAGCAGGCTTTAATTTGGCGTTGTGATAATGTGGAGGATAATGAAGGCTGGGAGATGGATGGATGAGTCAACCGCGACAAATTGTGAATTGTAAATCTATGCTCGCTCGCAACTTGACAAACTCACAAACGCACAACCCACAAAAACAGACAAACAGAAGAGAAAAGAGGAGACGAGGCCTGACAATGAATGAGTGTACTTGAAATTTGACCTTTGACGTGGATACAAAATAATGCATTTAATACAAACGTGTTGTGCTTCATCGTCGCGTAATGGAAGTGACTGCAATATGTTGTATTCTATTCTATGCTACCATTTGTATGCTTACTATGCGTGGGGATTTTCCACTCGCGAGAATATCGTGCATACTAATTAAAAGGTAATAATAATAATATGAAATATGCTATCCTTCCTTCCTTCCCTTTCCCTTCTCATTCTATTCCCATTCCAATTCCCATTCCTACTGCCATTGTCATAGGAATAATACGCGCGCATGGAAAATTATCAAGAGGCAAACAATGACTAATTTGTTCGCTTCCAACTTCCAACTACTTTACTTTACTTTATTTCAGCCGAAAATCTCGTGGAAACTTTTTATTATTTGTTGTTTTGCTTGGAATTGATTGGTGGAGGACGGACGGACGGACGGACGAACGGAAACTTCTTCACTTCATCCGAATACTCTTTTTACGATAGCAACGTGTCGGAGTTGGACGTCTCTTTTCCGATTCCTCCTCAATTTCCCCATCTCTCTCTGACATCCCTAATTTTTCACAATTAAACCATTAAAGTGCTTCATTTCTGTGATTGACTGACTAACTAATTAATTAATTGAGTCCCTGTTCTCCGGTTGTTGATGCTCCATCTCCACCAGTCTCATTACAATTAATTATCATTACCATTTAAAAGTAAGAACGATTCCTTTTGCTCCAAATGGAATCCCAACAACAACAACAATAACAACAACCAGCAATCAAAAGGAAATTATAATTTTAATAATTGAATGAACTGTTGGTAAATATTTCAGGTGAATTTCGGATACAAATTAAAATCCCGACTCCGACGATGATGTCCAGTGATGCAAGGGAAACAACAACAACTGCTGGAGCTGGTGGGAGCCGAGTGTGGGCGGATGGTTGTTATGACATGGCACACTTTGGTCACGCCAATTCCCTTCGTCAAGCCAAAGCCCTTGGGGATTATTTGATTGTGGGTGTGCATTCGGACCAAGAGATATTTAAGAATAAAGGGGCATTGCCCGTCTTTACGGAGGACGAGCGCTATGCGATGGTGCGCTCCATCAAATGGGTGGACCAAGTGGTAGAAGATGCGCCCTATGTCACCACCCTCCACACCCTCCACACCCACAAATGCGACAGCTGTGCTCATGGGAATGACATCACGACGACGGCGGACGGAAAGGACACCTACCAACAAATGAAAGATGAACGGAAATATCGGGAAGTGGAGAGAACGCAGGGTGTCTCCACGACGGATCTTGTCAATCGCATGCTCCGTTTGGTCCGGCTCCAAGATGACAATCAGGATATGAAAATAGAGGACCATTGTGACAATAACAACAATTCCACCACAGAGACAGAGACAGCGACGACGACGATGGGTCCGATTGGAGGAGTGTCTGTCGTCTCACCGTGGACTGGCTCCTCGGATCTTCTGCTCCTCACCACACGAAAGATTGTGGAATTCGTGACGAATGTCGTTCCGACTCCCGACGACAAAATCGTGTACGTCCAGGGAGGATTTGACATTTTCCATGTGGGTCATTTGGCGTTTTTGGAGAAGGCGGCCGCTTGTGGGACTTTCCTCATCGTTGGAATCCACTCGGATGCGGAGGTGACGAGGGAAAGTGGGCGTGGCTATCCAATCATGAACCTCACAGAACGAGTCTACAATTTACTGGGGTGCAGATACGTGTCGGATGTCGTGATTGGAGCCCCCACGGACATTTCCCCCCAACTCTTGGACCATCTTCACGTCAATGTGGTTGCTCGCAGGAAAACTGCCTGCAATTTGAATGAGGCTCAAATGGATCCGTTTGCCGAAGCCCGACGACGAGGGATTCTGCAAGAGATTGATTCTGGGTCGGAGGTGACGGCGGAAGGCATCGTCAATCGTATTCGAGCTCAACGCGGAACCTACGAAGAACGGAATCGACGGAAAGAATTGAAGGAAGCCGCCATCTTTCATGCTCAACTTTTAGCTCAAGAACACGCCGTCAAATCAAGTCAACTGCCAACAGAATCCACCAAAATCAGTTAATCAGTCAACATAATTTATATTCTCATTTTAACGCAAATCCTGTGCAAATCTCCACGACCAAGTTTTTATCTGTTTTTTTCTGTGACAAACTCTAATATTGTGCGCGATGTGATCCCGCCTAAAAATATCAGTATTAACCACTGATGAATTAATGAATTAATTATGTACGTTACGTACGTACGAGGAGTTTCAAGTGACAGTGTCTAAGATAGATCGATGTAGAATGTATTCCAACCCTTAATATGTACTCGTAATGATGAACACGATGATTCCCGATGAATTTCCTCATTCCATTTCATTTTATGGATGAAATCCCAATTTTTTACTCTCCAAAAACATCCTCAAATTTTTGTAAATAAAAAAGTCCAATGGGAGATTTTCTAAGACTTTCTTTGTGCTGTGCTGTTTCTTTTTACATACAAGGATTTTTTATTTGGTGTTCATGTCATAAATCATGATGATTTTCATGAATGGGTTTTAATTCAGGAGAGGATGCTCGGGACAAATGGGGAGGGGTGAGGGGGAGGGGGAATGAAATATTTCATGTGTTTGAGGTATTCCGCAGATCCTCCTCTCCTCCGCCTTCTTCGCCTTCTCCTCCGAGGAACTCATAAAGAATTCAGGGGAATACAGGAAATAATTATGAGATATTGGACGGCCGTCATTTAGTTCTTTTAGCAGTGCTGTGTTTTCCTGTGAACGGACGGAAAGTGTTGCGTTCCACTTTCCACTTTTCCCCCCCACCAAAAGACAGACCCAAAACCGAAAACTACAACTTGCCGTCACGTTTCCCTGAGATATTATCCCCATAAACTCCATTATAAATGACTCGCACTTTTCCCCCTCAAATAATAATAAAATATTCCCTTTCTCACTCTCTCTTATTCTCGCTCCCACTTTCCCCCCTTCCCCCCTTCTATTCTATACTCATATAAATCCCCCATTTTACTTTTGCTTGAATTTCAATTCCAACGTTGTAGCGTATAGCGGATAGCCTTTCCAAAATGTACTCATCTCTGCCACTCCAGATTTCCCCTTTAATTCCTCCTCCATCACTGATTTTTTTCCTCACGATGGAAAGCATAAAAACATTCAGGGGAATTTGATTGTTATAAGAAACACAATCGGACAGATTTCAATCCAAAGATTTTCAGTTTCCGATTCGCCCGCACTTCAATCGCTACGAATAACATTTGCAGTAAGTACAAAGGGGAAAAAATTGGGAGTAATTTGTTCGAATGTATCATTTGGAGGAAAACGGAATCGGGTAGCTTTGTAGCGGGTACAAATTCCTTGTTAACGGTTCGCAGAATTGATTGATGACTCCACGCTGGCTGGCTGGCTGGCTGGCTCCTGCCTAAACGAGATTTGCATTTGCATTTGAATTCGAAACACAAAGTGTATTGTGCTATTTTTTTTATTCTGGTCTCACTTCTCTTTCCATGTCCCATTCATTGGCCATTTGGCCATTTCCTTCTCGCCTCCTGCCACCGTGTTTCTCCATCTGGACGGATTATTATTTCCCCTAAACTTTCCACTTTCCACACATTTGTTCCCATCAACAAATTGCTCGTGCTCCATGCCTCTCCATTCACAAACTTTAGACTTTTGACGTGGAGGAAACCAGGCAAGTCCTCTGCTTATTTCTGGAGAGGAAACACTTGCGATTTATTTGGTTCATCATTCCATTCCTGAAGCTGCCTCACTCAGAAGTTCATCCTGTTTTTGTCAGAGTCGTCACGTCAAAACATTTTCTGTCAAAATGTATATGAAATGAAGAAAAAGTTGGTGGAGGGATTTTATTCGTAGGTAATGATAAATGAATGAGGATTTCAAGTGAAGCTGCGGACGATGAGTTCGTGGACGGAGTCAAGTGTATCGAAACAAGAAATATAGACAACGATGGCCATTCAATGATGCAAGTCGTCCGCAGGAACGGAGCGTGTTGGGAATCTAATCTAATCAAGTTAGATTAGACAGAGACAACGGACAAGCGTGATGTTGTGCACATACCAAAGTGGTCGGTCGGTCGGTCGGTTGAGGAGAATTGCATTACAACTCTGCCCTAACAATCTTAAATACGCCAAATAAATATATAGAAACTCCTCATCTCATTCTCCCCTCGTGCTTAGTCATCTTAGTTTTACAGGCTGCCAATTTCTAAGGATTTTCATCCTTCCCCTCAAATCCACGAGTGTCTTAAGTTCACCGACGTCTCCGAATTAAAAGGTTTTTCATCTAATTTTTATTGGGACAGAATGCGGTGGGCAGGCAGGTCGGCAGGCAGGTCGGCATGGACTCCTCACCAATCCTCCACCTTTTGAAAAGCCTTTTAATTAGGATTTGGAGTTTTGGAGGGACAGTAATGGAGTTTTACGGGCACCAACGGAACCAACGGAACGAACGAACGAACGTGACTTCACCCCCAAAGGAGATTTCCCCACCGAGAAAATGGGGCTCAGTTGGAAAGGAACAGCACGTTACAAATGAATGAGGAATTAGAAATTAGGTGGGATCATCTCATCTCATCTCATCCCACCACGAACAAACATCATCGCGTTGGTCGCGTATCATATTCTGTGGTTAGTTAGCCCACAGAATAAGACGGTGTCGGACATTCCTTAGCGCAATAATGAGAAATTCGGATTGTGGGAGGTGGAAATTGGGCCCGACTGAGATTCATCTCCGCATTCCCGCATTCAGTCAGTCAATCAGTCGGTCAGCTCATTTCACAGTCGACGTGTCGTGTCTGCGGGATTCAATGGGAATTTTCCGGAAAGGAGAATAACAATGAAATGCGGGAATGAATGTGGAGATTCTCAAGATGTGAAACATGAACTCGGTCTGCTTGTCTCCATTTCTCTGTCATTTAGAAGGTTCCACAAGTGAATAAGTGAATGAGTGAATGGAATCCAACATCAAACATGCGCTCCTTTAGGATTGATCATTGAGATGGTTGTAAAGAGTAAAGAGTAAAGAGTCAACTCATCAGGTCTCTACAATGGCCATATGAATGATGAATGAGCTGAAAGTTGAAGGCAGGGACATCCAGGCCCAAAAATTAGTGAGAGAATAAAAGTGGTGGTGGTTTTCATTTTCATTTCCATATTCCCAGCCACAGAATGGAAACGCGGAGAGTTGAGGGGGAGAGAAGGGGAGGGAAGAGGATGAAGGGGTGCGAAGCCACACGGAAACGGGAACGCCGCTGTTACTTGTCGGTGGTTTCATTTGATCCTTTTCACTGTCGCATCTGGAGATGTAGCATTAAGATGCGCCTTCTTCTTTCTTCTTACTCTGAATGACTTTATTTTTATTTCTATTCCAATATGTTGCCGTTGCCCTTCTTCAAAGGACGGACGGACGAACGGACGGACGAAGGGTCAGAGGATTCCTCTATTTGGAACTCACCTCTGAACTCTCCACCATTGACGAAGCCACAGAAAGAGAAAGCACCCGCCTCAGCACTTACTGCGTGCGGATGAAAAGGAAAGAACTGAAGAAAGAAAGAACGCGAGTTTATTTGCAGAGTCACCTCACGTCTCTCCTCTTTCCCTCTCTTTCTCTCTTTTTCTCTCACTCTCTGCTACTTTTGACGGTGAACCCACCTTGAAGCGCTTTTGAGCGGCAAAGCCCTTACAAATACACATCGCTTACTCTCAATGTACATGGATGCGAGTGGGGAGCGAACGAACGAACGAATGAAGGAACGATGAATCCGAGTCGTAGAAATGTAGCCTTTTGGCGGACGGACAGAAAAAAACCTGGAGCCTGGATCTCGACAAGGAAGAAACGAATCCATTCCATTCCATTCCTGCCTGAATGTGTCCACTTGCCTCTTCCTGCACCATTCCCGATCCATCTCTCTCTCTCGCTCTCTCTCTCTTCCGACGTTTCCTTCGTCTAGGTTGTTTGTAGGCCCATATTCTGCATTCCACAGTGACGGCCACAGTGATAAGTTTTCTTGGTTTTCCCCGGCCAGCCCAGCATACAAATCCGCCTAATTACTTCTCACAGCCTAATCAATATCCAATTAGGAAAAACCATGATCCCATTTCACTTCCCCCCCCCCCCCCACTTCACTTCACCTCACTCACCAACCCCACCCATCACAAATTAATATACTCGCGAGGACATGTCCATGATTCCCCCCATGCGATTTATTTTCTTATGCCGAAGCCGATCCGATGCGATGCGATCCCATCTGTGGTCTCCTGCTGTTTCCATTTCACACACAGAACAGTCCCTGTAGCAGCAGCAGCAGCATGCGTTTGGGTTTGGATTTCGTACGAGTTAAGAAATGGATATAAGGAGGCGATGTTGTTTGTATTAGTGCATAAATATCTTGCTTGTATGGACTGGAGAATGTGAGCCTAATGAAGCGTTAGTCCACAGTTCCACACGACAGACGGATTTCTCCATCTCCTTTTCTCTCTTTCTTCATTCCGTTCGTTACGTAGAAATAGAAGAAAAGAAAGGATTTGTGAAGGAAAACAGAAAGTAGAGACTTTCCACTCGTCTGCTTTTCCCTCTGACTCAGTTCTGATTGTGATGAGAAATCCTAACAGACAGACGGGCAGACAAACGGACGGACGGAGAGAAAATCTGTAGAAAAAACAGCCTGTTCAAGTTTCTCTCTTTCCCGGATTTCAGCACTCTTCGTCTTGGGGAATAGAAAAGAAGGGCAGGCCGATTAGACGCCCATTCAGAAAACAAACGAATTTTTTCATTGTGGAATCCGTTCGTCCGTCCGTTCGTCCTTCCGGTTGAGTCAAGTGAGTTCAAGTCAATTGAAAAGGAATGAAAGAAGAAAGTCAGAGAAATGCAAGGAGGAAAGCAAAGTGTGTAAACTGGATTGCCGCAAGGATTCATTTCCATCCAGACTCCGAGTTGGCCAGCTGATTGGGGAGCAGAAATATCAAAGCGAAGAGGGAGAGAGAGAGTGGTGGGGTGGGGAGCTTTAGGGGAGGGAGTCATCAGAAGAAAAGGTGCTCATGTCAGCCGTTGAGAAATTGCTCAATTAATTCAGTCGCAGGCGGGCGGAAATTACTTTCGCTCAATGTTTACATTCTTTCTCTTTCTCCTTCACTTACATTTCCTCATTTCATGGATTTTCATGGATTCCATGGATTTTGTATGAATGTGATGGAGATTAAGAGTTAACGTGAGTGGGAGTTTGGTGTCAGCCGAAGGAAACTCTTTTTTTTTACATTCACGGCCATCGAATTCATCTAAATATGCACTGGATTTAGATTTCTATTAGGGATTCCGTCGGAGAGGGACAAACGGCTATTCGCATCAACGGCCGCAACATTGTTTTTCTTCTTCTTTTTTGTCTAATTCTGTCTAATTCTCTTCATCTTGACGTCTCGACGTACGTAATGTCAAAGAAGCCTGTGGGCCAGGATTGCCACTGCCAGAGCGAACCCGGAAGGAACGGATGGACGCTTCCTCCATGACGACGACGACGGGGATCATTTGCATTCCGAAAGCGTAAGTCAAGCCCATTATCCCTGGCATTTTTAACGACTCCCCACACAATTTATGCTGTGGAAATTGTTCCAAATGGTTTCAATCCCCAACGCGTTAGGAAAGCGCTGTCCTCTCACATCAGCTCCATAATGGATCAAACAGGGAAAACCGAAGGGAAGGAGACGCGAGAAAGTAAAAAAAAGAAAAGAAAACCAGTTAATCAGCTTCGATTCTCACACGACGGAGGAATGAATTGTTATGTTAATTAGTTGCTGGAGGATGATTGTAATGGGCCATTAAAACTCCTCCAGCAGCACCCAGGGAAAACAATGAAAATTTGATGAGGCGGGATTCAATATTATATTTATATTAAAGACATTGACCAAAAACGAAGAAAAGAATAATCGTGTGGAATACGAATCGAATCGAAATGGGCGTCATTTTACGCTGCGTTACGAATAAATCTCAAAGCCTCCGTTTATTCAGACAGGCAAATGTCATTTCAAGTGTGACGATTGGTCCACTCAGATCGGGTTTCAAATTATCTTCCGCCAAAACTGCAGAGAGAGATTGGGCGACGGGCAGGGCAGGGCAGGGCAGCAGCAGGAGCAACTGGATTTGGGGAAAGCTAATAAGATAATAATGGAGATGTGATGGGAGCGAGGATGAGGGAAGAATGGGAAATGAAAGGAAGGATGCAAGAAAGATGAGGAATTCAATCGCTGGCAAGGGACGGCCAAGATAAAGACCCACGTTAAATAATGATGGTGGGAAATTGTGGAAGCCGAGGAAATTCATCGAATTCAGGTTAGGCCAACACACAAACACACAAACACACCAAAATCCAACAGACGGACGGACGGACGGGTTTCTGGAATTGAGCGGAAATGAAGCTTCTACAAGGAGTCCTTTGGCACTTTCTTCCTCTCCGTTCGTTCAACAATCCGATTCAAAATGAAAATCGAAGCCAAGAGTTTATAGGTTGCAAGCAGAAGTAGAAGCAGCGGAGAGTCATATAAACAGATAGGCCATCTCTCCGTCTTCATCTTCATCTGTACATTCTGAAATGATCCCATCCACTTGACATATCTTACTGATCGTCAATGTAAGCGAGAGAAAGAGAGCGAAGAGAACGAGAGAGAGAAGTTCCTCATTGAAAACACCATGGAAATCCACTGGCGTCCATCTCCTTTTATTTATCTGCAGGGACAGAGAAAGAGACAGAGAAAGAGAAAGAGAGAAGTAACGTGCTCTTTCGCCTCCTCATGATGAGATTCTTCTTTATCGTGTTGATAATGAGACGCATTTTACTTTGGACGAACAGAACGAAATTCCTTAGGATTATTATTCTCCCTTTTATTATTATTCTTCTTCTTTTTCTTCAAGATGCTGCTGGCATTGAGGACGTTTCCTTTTGCTCTTTTCACCTCCGAGTTGTCTCGATGTCTTTTCATGCTCACGGACGGACGGACGGACGGACGGACGGACGGACGGATGGCTACAAGTGACTAAGTCAGTCTATAGTGAAATGAAACGCAAGTTGGGGATCCCACATAACATGGCATAGGATAAAAGTAGGTAAGTAGTTGGGAAAGTGGCATTACATTTATCGACCATTTCTCTGATCCCCCCAAACGCACACACACACGCACACACGCACACACGCACACACTCGAGGAGACTCACTCAGGTTGGTCTGATCTCCTCCATCCAAACCCGTTTTCTCTCTCCTTCTGCCAGCGGAGCCTGGTTGGTGTGTTGGTTGGTGTGTTGGGGTTACACACTCAACATTTCATACGGAAGAAAGGAAGGGAAAGAAAGAGTGGAAGTATTGGGGAAGGGGAGAAGAGAGAAGACACTTGTCCTCTCCACCACAAGCAATTTCATGGAACCAAATGAGAAATCCGTCTTGAGACATCTGCTGCTCCTTCTCCTCTGTTCCTTCTCATTCTCATTCTCCTGCTGCTGCTCCTGTTCTGCCCACACACACACACTCTTTCTGTCTCCAAAATGCTATTCCAAATTGCTTCCGGCCGACTCCGTCAGTAACCTTTTCCTCGTCTATTTATACATTAAGGACGGAACGGCTCTTGCAATTCCCCACTCACTCCAATCTTTCCTGCACATATTTTGATAATCCCTCCTCTTGACTCTTTCCGCTCGCCGCTTTTTTTATGTGCCCCACCGACCAACCGACCAACCGGCGGTCAAGAGTTTTCTTCACTCTGTGCTGGAAAAGGCAAGTCGAATCGGTCCATTTTGTGGGTCTCTATTTTTTGTTGGAGGAGTAAATGGACAGGAAAAAAATTAGTAGGCTGGGTGAAGATGAAGCGATGGTGGGATATGGCAAGAGCAAGAGAGCAAGTAGAGCGTAACGGAAGGAGATACGGCCAGCCGGCCGGCAGGATAAGGAAGCAATAAAAATAATATGTGCATCTCTCTCTGTGTGACTGTGTGACTGTGTGTGGGCGGTTGAATGGAAAGGGAAAGTATTTATGTGTGCGGTCCTCAACGCTTCTCCTTCCTTTCTTCACATAGAAGACGACGACGACGACCGACGGTGAAGATGTGGATGAAAGGGGAACAAACCAAACCATCAACCCAACCGCTCGCTCCCTCGCTCACTGGTAGTGGTGAACAGGAAATGATGTTTTTACCAGAATTACTTTGCTAATTACATCCACTTTCTCTGTCGTCTTATATCCATTCATTTCCCCAGCCCCCAATCTCCAGTATCAAGTTGATAGATTTGAGGACCCCCTTCCCTCCCCAAACACTCCCCAAACACTCCCCTCCCAACTGCCTCCTGGTAAAACATTTCATTATGGTTGGTTGGATGAAATGGAAAGGAGTTGACAAGGGCAACATATGTATTTATGTATGCAATATGCGACAAAGCAATTCCCACCCAAAACCAAGAACCACGTGGAACGTGGAATCGTTGGCACGGAAATTTCTCATTAAGTGCGATGAAATGTGAAAAGTGAGGTTTGTCCTATTTCCACGGGAAATTCAGGGAAATGGAGATCGAGTGGAGAATCATCGAGGTGTGAAAAAGGCACAGGACATAATTTGCAATAATTTCCCTTGTTCAACACCGTTCAACAACATTCCCACTTACAATTAGCACTTGCACTTGCCAGCGTATTAACATTGCACACGTATTTTAAAATCCGATTAGACACGATGACATCCGGCATTTTTGGTCTATTCATTAGCAAATCTCTCTCTCGCACTTTCCTTTTCTGTAACTGGTGAAACAATTGAGGAAAAGGGAAAGTTGGTCAGTCGGGATTTACGCATTCAAAGTCGTCCGTCCGTCCGTCGGATGTGAATGAGAAAACTTGCCACGTTTTTCTCACGCTCGTGAACTTGAGTTGAGGCAACAAAGCAGAGCAAAACAAAGTACAGAGCAACAGGGAATTGCGTTATTCTTCACTCCTCATTCCATTGTCCACTGCTCATTGCATTGGACTCCAATCACAATTCAAATCCTTCAGTACTTTATGAAATTGGGATTCCCCCAACAAAATAAATAACGGCTACGTTTTCTCGCACCACTCAAAAAGCAAATATGTGAAATGTGAATGCATAGATAACTCATAAATAAATAGGTAATTGTGGTTGTTGTTATTGTTATTATTATTCCCGGAAATGTCTAAATGGTGATAATTAAATAATTTACTCAATTTAGTTTTGATTAGGCAAGCGAATGACTGACAATTCCGTCGTTGTCATTGCCATCCAATTTCAATATTCCAAAAGTTGCCTAAAGTTTCCCTTGTTGTCGCCGAATTCTCAACTCGGAATCAATGTCAAAGATGTGTTGGTGGGCGGAAATGTTCCAGACTCTAAAGTCTAAACTGTCAACATCTTACCGTTTAAACAGGATAAACAGTTTGTGGTCTCGGTGATTTCTCAACCACTCAACTGGCTCCTTCCAGTTTCATGCCCTGCATTCAAAAATTCATACGATGACTCAAATCTTGTCATTTGACGAACAGCATTCAGGGACTCGAGCACGACGAATGGACGGTTTAATCCGAATTCCTACGTACTTGGTTCTTTGGGGGTTAAAACAGTGGTGAATTTGAGTCCAAAGAACACATGTCCATCAACCAACCAAACAACCAACCAATCCGGCTTACTCTGACTCTCGTACGTGAGTCGAGTCAGTTCCACCGAAAATGTCGCCCCACAGCTGTTGTACGTCAGTTGCCCATTTTGACCTCTCTAACGGTTGACATTTCGGCTGTAGCAGGAAATGGATGGTAACGTTTATTCATTTTGCCAAAAATTTGGACTGGACGTGGCTGTTTCTGTATGTCAATTGTTGTCTGGCAGACCAGACAACTGATTATCTGTCCCTCGCCGCCTTACCATTAGTTTTATTTGTTAGCCGTTTATTGTGCATTGTGTGGAGTTTATTGTCTGTTGTGATTGGATTGGATTGGAGTGACTACTTACTGAAATAAATGCTCAAGTCCTCTCTTAAACTGTTCAACTGTTCAACTGTACGATTGTGAGTGGAAAACTTTCTAATCGATTCGCACCTTTGTCATTGTTCTTTCCTTCTCTTTTCCGTCGGGACGAAATCCGGTTTCTCATCACTTTGTGTGTTGTCAATGCTCGGGGATGGATGCGATGATTCCCTTCATTTGATTTACTTGAATCCTCGTCCTCATCATCCTTCTCACAACTTTGGCGTTAGTTTTAGTTTGGAGTGGAAGTGGAACGTTGTCGAGTTGAAGACGAAGCCACTTTCATCATCGCGTCTCTCTCCACAAATATCCATCCCATTTACACATACGATATTCGTCATCCATCACTTTCCCGCATTTCATTTCAACGTTTCAGTGAATGTGGAAAAATGGGGCTCCAATGGAATCGTTTCTCAATTTCAATCATCAACCTGCGTCTCATTTTCCTCATCATCACTGGACTATTTCCTCATTGTTTCCAGGTAAAACCGTCAAACGGTGTCCCTTGTTCAGTCTTTTATTATTAAAAGATGGAGCTTTTCACAGATTTCCGCCAAATATACAGATAAATTGGAGTTTGAGTTGGATAATGGAATGGAATTTCCGTGATTAATTATAATTTGAGGATTTAATTCTTTGTCCTTATTTGGGATTTGCAGTGTGAATCATCCGTCGTCCTCGCCGCATCGCATGGAAATCTGGAGAAATGGCGAACGGATTTTTCCTCTCCGTGTAAACGACAAAGATTGTTTAGGATTAAAAATATGTATGCAAGTCCTTTTAATGGAATGTGTAAAAAAATTATTATGATTTTTGGGTGGGGGGGGGGGGAACAGCTGTTGGATGTGGGGAGGAGCGAGAGGTTCAACTTCACCAAGCCATCTTCATCGAAAGCCCCAATTTCAGCCAGAAGAAAAAATATCCCAATTCCATTAACTGCAAATGGAAGTTTCATGTTCGTTAAGCTCTTTTTCTCTCTCTCTCTAATCGTTTTATATGTACGGTGGAAATTAATCCCGGAACCGTGTTGACGCATTCATTATCCACACTCCAAACTCCTTCCCCCCCCCCCCCCCACCCCCACCTCACCGCTCCCCCCCCCATTTTCCCTATCTAAAAGAATGTGATAAGCCTATTCCAATTTGTCGAGTCACAATTTTGGGTTGAGACGCAATGAAATGCCCATTTGACGACGGTCTTTATATGTTTTGACGATCAGTTGGATGATTGCACGCTCGCCATTTCCTGCCCCAATTTCAATCTCAACAAATTCCTTTGCTTTGATTATGTCCAAGTTTCGGATGGACACGGACGAACCAAACGGTAAAAAACGACACTCTCGACATTTTCAATGTCCATAGCGTCAAGAGACAAATTCCCCATTTAAAATTATTCATTGTGGAATCGGTGGGTTTTTTTTTGTACTGTGTGAAAAGGTTTTGTGGGAAGGAAGGCCCGCAGAGTTTATTCATGGAGTCCAACGTGACGGTCACTTTTCGATCCAGTCCGAGCTTTAATGCCGCCGGATTTCGTTGTTATGCCGTCTGCGTTGAGCCAGGTCAGGTCAAATCCCAACCTTAACGCATTTTAAAGCCATTTTTACGAGACATGACCCGACAGAAGAGAAAGAGAGAGAGAAAGAGAGAGAAAGAGAGAGAGAAGAAAAAGTGGGAGGGAGAAACTCGATCAATCTTTTACAACCCATGAATTTTTTCCATTTTGATTTTGAAGGCCCGGTAAGTGACTTGGAGGAAATCACCAGCAGCACCAGCAGCAGCAGTCAGTTGGCGTTACCCTCAATTCCGTTCACATCCCGCGGGCAATGTTGTAAGCACACACACTATAAATCCCCATTCCCGTGTACAATATACAGTATAGAATATAGAATATATCGGGATATTTCCATGTGAATTCGAGTGTATTTATTGCTTTGGCTTATTCGTATCCTTTTCACTTCAATTTCTATCGCCTGCCTGCCTGTACAAACGGTAGTCTCGATAGTCTCGAAAAGTAGAGCAATACACTTTGAATTTGGTGGGGCGTAAAATAAGGAAGCAATAAAATGGTGGATATGTACACACAATATTTAGTGTGTGGAAGAGGGATTCGCCGTGGGGGCGAAATGAAACCGGCTACTCGCCAGCCGAATCTCCCCTGGATCGTTCAGATATTTCGGAGGATTGACGGGGAATTCCTCTGCACCGCCACCATCATCAGTGACCGATATCTCCTCTCCGCCTCCCACTGCTTCTCCCACAGGTACCACAAAACTCCTTCATCTTCATCTTCATTCAATTCCCAATAGATTACACATGGCTTCATATTCCTCTGCCTCTCTCTCTCTTTGTCTGTCCGTCTGCCTGTTTGTAAAGGAATAGCAAAGAGCCATCGGACGTCTACGTGTTACTCAATGAGAAAGTGAAGGAAGTGGGGAAATCATCTGGGGGGAAACAACAACAACCGATCCACAGGAAAGTCACACTCATTCACCGCTATCAAAGTCAGGGCGCCACATTTGAACTGGACGCAGATTTGGCGTTGGTGAAACTGGACAAGCCGTTGAACTTTGAGGTGGATGAATTGGATTTGTCGCCAGTCTGTTTGCCCAAACGCCAGCAACTGGCCAATCATTTCGCGGGCGTCAAAGTAGTTTCAAGTCAATGGCAGTTGGATTCTTCATTGCAAAGTCTCTTTTCTCCGCCCTTCCAAACGGGGATTTCCACATTTATTCATTCATTCATCTCTTGCCTTTCTTTCTTTCTCGTACTCTCTAATTGTCAATCCCAGTATATTTAAATGTAGTTGAGGGTTTTCATGTCCATGTTCACACTTTTAGGTATGCGTTTACGGAGTGTTCCCTCGACTGTCTTGAGCACTGATGATTGTTCCACTTTGTACACGACGTCCGCTCGATTTCCGGCTGGCTTTGGCGTTGGTGTGTCCTCGAATGGAGCCCCACAATCCATCCTCTGCGCCAAATCCACGAGCAGACACAACGGCTGTCAGGTATTTTATTTACATTTATTTATCCTTATACTCGAATACGATTCGCCATCACCATCTTCATCTTCATCTTCATTTCCCCAACGCATGGATTTTAAATGGGGATGTTCATGTGATTTCAGCCAGTTTCCGGTGCCCCGCTGATGACCGTCGAGAACAAAGCGAGAGTGTCCAAGTGGACGTTGATTGGAGTGGGGACATGGGGTGGCTATGACTGCTCCAGCCATCAAATCCCTGGTGGAAATACATCATGGCAGATGTATACGCGAGTAACAGGTGATCCCTCCCTTCCACCATTCAACCGTCATTTACACTGTACAATGCGAGACGACTGTCAGTTTGAAGGCGGAGTCGCCTAAATCATTTTTCCTCGACACACATTTTTCACGCGTTCTTTCCCGTTTGCACTGTTTAGAAATGGTGAATTGGATTCTAGCGAATACTCAAGACTCTGCTTTTTGCAAAGGCTGACGACGACCATGAAGATCCGAGCCAACGAGAAAGCGAGAAAGCGAAGGAGACTCCAGACTTTCCACAAAGGATTAAATTATTCATGGATTACAATACATTATTCCTCTCCCTTTCTCTCTCTCTTTCTCTTTCTCTCTTCCTCACACGACCCACACATTGTTTTTTCATCCCAAGCTTTTAATTTTCAAGAGCTTGTTGGTATTGAGAGAGCGAGAGAGAGAAAGAGAAAGAAAGAGAAAGAAAGAGAGGGCGAGGAAGTGAGTGTTTGTCTTGCAAATGAAATCCGTGGATGATGGTGATGATGGTGATTGCGCAAACTGATGGGGCTGATTGGATTAAGTGCGAGTGTCTCCTGGCTGCCCCCTTCAAATGATTAACCCGGATTTAATTTCCTAATAAAAACAAAAACAACGAGGCTTTCCTGCACATTCTCTCATTTTATTTCCACTACATCTCTACTTGCACTTTGATTAGGGTGAACCAACGAACGAACGAATGAACGTGGGAGTCCATGGAAAATGGAAATCCCTCTAAAGCATTATGTGAACGACGATTCCCTTCATTTCCCATGTTTGCACACGACGATGGCGATGACGACGACGAAGACGACGAAGAGTTGGTGGAGTCAGCCACCAGCCGACCGAGTAACCAATTCCCAACATTAAATCCCTCCTTCCTTTTCCTTTTCCTTCTCCTTCCTCCACTATAAATCTCAATAAATTCAATATAGAAAATCGTGTGGTGGTGGACATTATTTCCCGTTCCTTCGCCTTCTCCTCATTTCCCATTCCAAATTCTATCCACCATCACCATTGCCATTGCCATTGCCATCGCCATCGTTATAAAATCCCAATTTCCCCAAGTTTATCCTCTCCAGCACGCACCACAGAAAAAAAGTATCATTACCAAAATGATCTGGAGAAAGTTTCGTTTCTCTCGTAGAAACGACAGTTGAGTTCAGCTCAAGTGGAAGTATTTAGAAGAAGAAAAAGAAGAAGCGATCCTGGAAAGAATCCGTTCAGCAGAGAATGAAGCGACCGACGGCTTGTGGCATTAAAAATTCGTGTAATGGTCGGATGGACAATGCCAACGGCTGGCTGGCTGGCGGGCTGACTGGCTGACTGTACACGTGAGAAATCGGGAGTGGAACGTTTCCAAGTGGAGCCGCAACTAATAGCTCGCGCTCCTAAACCCAACCGACCGACCGACAAAAACTCTTTCAATTGCTCCCACTCCAACGGGAAGATCATTAAAATTTTATGATGGGATCATCCGTTTTCCTGGAGACGGAAGAAACGATTGAAGGAGTATCTGCCTTCTCCATTCTCCCTTCTGGCTCCTTCATGCTCTCATGTTCCAAGTGGTGGTGGGATATGGCGAATCATCCCGGCCAAAGCAACTCCACTCCATCACCATCATTCAAATCAAACATTATTGCACATTTCAGTGAGTGGCTTCATATATTTGGAGAGGTAGAAAGAAAGACAGGCAGGGAGGGAGAGAATTCATCCATCCATCCAGTCTAGCAAACCCATTTATTTATTTATATAGTTTGCATACCAGATCATATCCTATACATTCTTCTTCCTCTTTCTCTTCCTCTGCCCCACATTCAAACACAAGTCACACGCGATTAATCGCTCCAGCCTCACCAACCACCAAATTCCAACTGCTAATACTTTTAATAATTCCAAGTGCACTTTAAATAACTCTGACGACTGAGCAAAAAAACAGGAGACGGCGAGAAACGTTCATTTCATTCCATTCCATTTCATTTCATTGACTTGTGGCAAACAGAAAACATAAATTGGAGGAGCATAATTTAACATAACCCGATTGCCAAATTGCCAATGGAAACGTTTCTCGTTGGTCCACATTAAATTGTACTGCATTCTATCGTATAGACTTTATTAACCTGTGAAATGACGGTTACGCATTTACACTACGATTTTAAGGTACACAAATCTGCGGACAAATTCAGATTCCCCATGACTGTATAATCATTTGAATAATAATAATAATAATAATAATAATAATAATAATAATAATAATAATAATAGTACTGAGAAAACATTTCGTGTGGTCAAACTTTTACATACAATCTAATTACATATTTTTAAGAACAATTGTTCTGAATGGATTGACGCCACTTTTTCTTCTCGCCAGCAATCCCAAATCCCGTTTCGGTTCAAACAGTGGCAAACCAAAAATGTGGGCTGTGATTATGGGAAAGTTGGCGGTGAAAGTTGGAGGGAAAATGGAAAGTGGAAAGTGGAAAGTGGATGAGGACACGGTTAGAAGGAACACGAGTCAGGAATTGCCAGTTGCTGCAGTACTTTTCCTCGTCCTTCTCCGCCTTCTCGTCGTCGTCGTCGTCATCGTCATCGTCAAGTAATTACACGATCCCCACGGACAAATTACAAGCACCAAATGAGATTCCACATGTACAGACAAAAAGATATTCTCTTCATTCCTTCCTTTCTTCCGTTCTCTCTCCATCACCGTATTCATCTCATTCATCGATGCAGAATCTTTTCCTTCTCGCTCTCTCTCCTCCGCTCCCGAGTCTTCCACGTTTTTGAATCGGAATTACGAGAATCCAGAATCCAGAATCGTCTCTTGTCTGGGATTTAAAAAGCAGAGAGAGAAAGAGAGCGAGAAGGAAAGAGGGAGAGAACGAGAGATTCAAGTCAAGAGGAGGAAAAGTGGAGGGGAATAAAAACGGGAACGGAATTAATACGATTCCTCTAGAAAATTGCAAAGGCCTCTTCTCGGTGGGTTTTCACTCTCTTTGCTGGAGGGGAAACTGAAACTCGTGAATCTCTTCTCGCATAGACCACCGTGAAATGGAAAATGTTGGGGGATCATGCGCTCATCTCTCACTTTCTCTCCCTCTACCTTTTGCTCTCTCTCTCTCTCTCTCTCTCTGTCCAATGCATAAGCAGTTGTATGTTCTACCCATCTCCAGTTGCTGATTCCTCTTGCTGCTTCCTTGTGCCCACTCCAATTCCACCAACAAACCGACCAACCGACCGAGTTGGCAAAAAATAGGTGCATAAAGTTGCCGCGAGTACGGGTTTTGTGTCAGTTGGTTTCTGGGCTTCCGTGTGGAGAGAAATGCCGCCGCCGTCAGTCGCCAACACAAACATCCATTCGTACACAGTTGCTTTGTTAACTTAACTTACATTTCTTGCTGGAATCGGGACAATAAAGTGACACTGAGTCAGCAGAATCAAAATACATTTCCTCCCCTTTTTCGCCACTCTTTCCGAGGAAATGAGAATAACAGTGAAAAGAATCGTGCGAGCGGACCCAGGAAATTTAATTTTCGTACTTTATTTCGTTCTAATTCATAATAAGTAAGAAAGAAAGGGGCAATCGGAAACAGAAAGATATTTAAGGACGAGGAAGGACAATGAAGTGAGTGAGTGAGTGAGGTCAAGGGGCAGACTCAACAAGGATGCGAGCACCATTCCACAGGAATTAACTAAAAGTTTATTAGAGCGGCTTTACGAGGAGAGAATTGTGATTTAGTGAGTGAAAGAGAGTGAAAGTGTGTGTGCGGGCGAAAACCCGAGGAAACAACATAATGAAGGAAAAGAGTGGACGAAAGTCGGTAAGAGGAAAATACATTTATCGCTTTGTCAGATTCCCAAGAAATAAGTTTTATGAAAGGAAGGCAAGGCAGGAAAAGGCGCACTAATGTGGTTACCTTTCCAACCCCCCCAATCCCCCCACCCCCCACTCCACTCCTCCTTTTCCCCACGTGTCATTGACATGAATATCGGTAGACAGCCCTTTGAGCTTCATGGAGTTTAAGTTTGATATTCATTTGATAGACAACACACACATCCACATTCACATTCACTCGATTCCTTCGTGGAAACACGTAAACAGGGAAACTTTGTGTGTTGGCTGTGTGGAAAGTGGAAAGTGTGGGCTATGTGTGAATGGAATGAAATGATGTAGTACATGGACAGTGGGCAGTGTTCACTGTTGGCAAGGAAGCAGAGAAGCAGCCGGGACGATTCACGTACCGTCTGGACGTGGACGAGCGCCGAAGGGAAACTTTCCTCGACTCAGCAGGGACGAACGAACGGACGGACGAACGGACGGAGAGAGAATACCTTTCACATTCGGTGCACGTGCTTTCCAGTAAAGTTGGTTGTTGTGCACGTGCGGAACGCTTACGCTTTCCCTATTCCGCCTGCTTCTTCTGCCCAACAACACCCAAATTTCGGAGTTTTCGGACGACGATGATCTATCCCAAATACACGTACTTTACATTATGTACGTTCAGAGCCCAATCCAAGAACCAACCACAAACAGCCACCATTCAAACTGGATCAAATTCATTTCTCCCCCCACCCCCCACCCCCACCCCGTACCCTACCCCCGCAGACAGACAGACAGACATATTTTCATGGGTTTGACGGCATTCGAGGAATGTTTGTACATTGACCCCACCAATTCAATCTGTTTTATCAGTCGAGAACTCTCACCGTTACAACTTGCAACTGGAATAGTTCTTTTCATTTTTTTTCAACGTCTCAGTCCTTTTAGACATTTTCACAAAGGGTTTTCTCTCTCTCCCCCTTAAAAACATCAAGACCGAGCTGACCGACTTTTTTGCAAAGTGTAACAGAACAGACTTGCAGACGGACGGACGGACGGACGGACGGACGGAAAGGAGTCAATCAACAAATTGGCTTTATTTTCAACCAACTTTTACGTGTTGACGCAAACAGTGCAGTTCACAACTTTTTCTCAGACGTTGCCTGTGTAAATAGGGAACGATACGTGAGCGACTAATTGTAATGATTGACCTCAACACGCTTTTTACCTCTTCTTGCAAAACGGGGGAAACGATGTGATGTGAAACACCCGCGTGGGTTTTCATGTTCACTTGCATGCCCGCCCGCTGGCTCATCTCTCCATCCGACAATCCAAGTGAAAATTTGTGGATCGGTTGAAGAGAGACGGATTGGAAAGTACGGGTTTTCCATCGGTGGGCCATTTTGCACTTTCTATGCGACGAACCATTTCTCGCTCCACTCCATTTTCTACATGTTGGCTGGCTGGCTGGTTGGTTGGAGGGTAGGAAAAAGGAGAAGGAAAAGGAGCAACAGGGGAATTTGACTTCATATTTCCATTTCACATGACTGGGAATGTGCAGAATAAGAAAAAACGGCTGGAAATGTTCCATGTGGGACATTTCACTATTCTGACTCTTCCAATATCCCACTTTTCCACTTTTCCACATCCAGAATTGCGAATTGAGAGACTTTCTTATTCGCCACTTTCCAAGTTTTCCCCCGTGAACTTTGAGCACCTTTAAATTTAGAGAAAAAGTTGAAAGTACAGAGGCGAGCGACAGACAGACGGACAAACAGACAGACGAACGGAAGATAAAGAGTTGGGGCATGAAAATGGAGGAAAGATCTCTAAATGTAGAATGCCGTGCAACATGAAGATCACTTTAAAATGTACAGAGAGGATGGGCCATTTATTTATCCGTCTGCCTGCCTGCCTGGCTGAGATCGCAAATAATTTCCAAATCCACTGCCGCCGCCAGCCAACCAACAACATCATGTTCAAATGTTCGAACGTCGGAGCTTAATCCGAATTGACATTCTCCGATCCCCACTTTTCCGTACACGCGTACTTTTTCAAAACTTGAACGTGTAGACATTCAAAGTCTCCAGAGTTGCGAGTACACAAAAAGGAAGGGAAGAAAACCATCTCCTCGTCTTCATTGTACACGAGGGGAAAGAAGGAAACATGGAAATTTCAATGTGTCTATGAGAGAGAGAGAAAAAGAGAGAGTGCGAGAGAGAGAGAGAAAGAGAGCATTAGTGTTTGCTGTTTGCCATTCTCGTTGAGAGCACACAACACGTTTGTTGCGAGTCCACACACACTCCACAATACAATTCGCACTGTACTTTTGTGCCTGGGAAAAATCCATGGAAAAGAAGGCGGCAGCGGCACTGGCAACGACAGCACCGACTTTTCCATTGACTCATCGCCTGTCACAATTTCAGTAGACGGAAGGCGAGATGAAGCGAATAAATACTTATGTCAATGGATCCATGTACAAATATACAGAATGGAGAATGGAGAGGAAGGAGAAATGAAGTGGGAATGAATCCCTTTTCGCCCGTGGCCGTTTTTGCCAGCCTTTCCCCAAAACAGAAAGAGTGACGAATCCATTTATTTGGTAGTCATCTTCTCCCACCCATTTTGACATGTCCTCATGTATTTTGATGTCAAGTCAGGGAAGAAGAATTCATTAGATTAGAGCATTCATTTGCCCATTTTTTGAGCAAATACATATGAGAATTTTCAGAGGAAGCAACTTTCTTCTCAATTTCCTTGTCAAACCACACGTTGGTTGAGAGTTATAAGCATTCATTGGCGGTTGAATGTGAGGAGGAGATCTCGATCCTCCTCCATGCCCAGACCCAGGCCCACCACTCCAACAGTCCTCAATGGTGACAATGAAAAGGCCCGATTCTCCAGCAAATCCCATGTCTTTCATATCCTTCCTTCATTCCAATTCCAATTCCAATTCAGTCATTTTGACGGGCATACAAAAAATGATTGGGAATCTCGTTTTTTCACACTCCGTTCCGATTCCATTAGCATACCATGTTTTGTTGGTGGGGAGGGGATGAGAGGGGGAGGGGGGAGTGGGGAGTGTTGAAGGCAAATTGAGCGGATGGACTTGAGCATTGCCAGTTGTGGCTTAACATTGTTCGTCCTTTTGTTCCAATTAGACGGCTAAACGGTGTAGTTGAGTGCAATGAAGTCTAGAGAAGTCAAAGAGAAACAAAGGCGGGCGGGGGGTGGGGGGAGGGGGTTGGAGTTGGGGGGGAGATGGCGTTTCCTCATTACCCAGCCATTTTCTCTCTCGGTCTCTCTCTCTTCTTAATTATGAATAAAGACTCTAATTTCTTTGGGGATTTCAAATGTCGGCTGTTTGAACTCGGTCCCATTCGAATTCCCTCTCTCGCCGTCACGGCCAGCTTAAATTGTACAAGTCGCGCCCGCCCTTTTCCATCTTTTCTTCTTCTTCTTCTTCTTCTTCCTTTTCTTCGTGTTCGTCTTGGTGTTTGTTGTCGTCTCCAAACTTTCCATACTCAAAATAAAATCAGCATCGACGAAACTTTTCCTTTTACTTTTGTCCCTCCCCGTTTTAAACATTTCCTACATCCAGTAAATGTTTAACGAAGAATCTTTCTCATTTCTCGCTCGCTTTCTCTCTCTTCCCTTGGACTTTTGTAGTTTTGTGCTGTCGACGACTGTCAACTGTTTTTCTATATTTCTATCTCGAGAGCGGGATTCCGAGCAAATATGAATTAAGACGTTATCACCCGTGTCCTCTTTCCTTTATGAATAAATGAACCACTTTTTTTTCATTTCCCGGAGGATGCAAAGAAAAGAGAAGAGAAGAAAAAGGCAGTAAAGGGGGATTCATTCCCCCCTATAAATAATTGTCACGGCAAATGAACGCAGCGCCATTTGAATATCTTACACTCTGCCTGCTTAAAATGTGTGTGTGTGTGGGAATGTATGAAAGGAAATGAAAGGTAATGAAAGGGATTCCGGTGCCAAAACGTGTAGAAGTTGTGGCAATATTTAATTCCACGCAAAAGAGTATTTGTCTGACTGTGACTGTGAGTGTGTTTGGGGGAATGGCTAAATGAATAAATGGATGGGGAGTAGAAGAGTGGGGAAAAGTGCAATGGGAAACGAGTTTCCAATGTTCCACACTGAGCAAACTTTTCTCGGTCCGGGCCCATCGGCTAGATTTAATTTCAACGTCCAAAAGTATGAGTTTGATTGTGGGGAAAAGTGAAAGTGAAAGTGAAACTATGAACGAACGATTACTGGTTGACTGGGAAAGAACTGTGAATGAAATCCAACAAGCCGAAGGAATTCTCATTCTCCATTTCATATTTCTCTCTCGCTTCTGTCGGTCTGCCGGTCGGTCGGTTTGTCGGTTGGTTTGCCGGTTGGTGGGGATGGCGCTGTGCGTGGAAATATGATGCACTCATTGCCATGGCCATTGCCATTCCATATGCCACAGCCAAATGGGAAACGAACCAAAATCAAAATGAAAGTCGTTCATCACGAGGAGTTTCTGTGTGCAGGATGCAAATACGAAATGAATTCCCGAATGTACTCGACCAACCGACACGGAATGAGGAAATCTCCCAACACACTCCTTCAACGGTTCCTTCAACACACCCAAATGTGTGGCCACAAATGTGTAAACTTTCCAATTTCAATTCCCTCTGGAGCTTATTGCATCTCTAGCTACAGCCGTCGGTCGGTCGGTCGGTCGGGTGCCGCAAGACAAGTCAGAAGTAGACAATACATAAAATATTACGCACCGTAATTAAATCCAAAGGAAAAGAACTGTCGGAATCCTGTTCTCTCTTTCCTCCTCTTTCAATTCCTTCAACTTTCTTTCCTCTTTCCCAGTCATTTCATCCTCAGCTCGGATAATTTCCCTTTTTGGCCAACCCAAACGAATTTTCCTCCTCGCGCGTTCGCGCGCGTAATTCTTATTCTTATTATAAAATGATCCAATTTGAAGGTTTAAAATAAATGAATTCCTCGGCGGATGAGGCAGTCAAGTGCTCACATTAACATTTTTGAGCGAACGTTCCAATGCAATAAAAGGCGGGTAACGGCGCCAAAGAAAACCGAAATGTGTCATGGGGCAAAACGAGGAATGGAAAGAAAGCAAAAGCAAGAAAGAGAAGAGGTTTCACTTCCAACTTTCTTGCCATTCCTTTCTTGCGCATTGAATTGAGTGGAATTGCGAATGTGTGCAGAAAGGAATCCGTCCGTCCGTCCTTCCGTCCGTCGAACACGACCACCGACAAGTAAAAAAAGGAGAATAGAATAAAAGTTGTGAAGGAAGGAACGAAGGAAGGGAGGAGGGGGTGGGGGAGAGGAGGGGGTGGGGGAATTGAAAAGAGTCCTCGTTATCACTTGAGTTGAGAAGATGAAACGAGTCGAGTCCTCTTCTTCCTCCTGTAGCGAGAGAACCTTGCTGTTATTGGGAATATCCAGCCTGGCATTGAAAATTGAGCGAGTGTAATTGAAAAAGTTTTCCCTATAAAACATCGTCAGTTGGGGATCGGTGATGAACAAAAAAACGGGGGACTAATCACTTGGCCCAAGTCAAGCTTGACTTTCTCGGCTATCCTTGGGCCAACATTGACTCTTTCCTTCATCATCCAACACCAACATCCACCACCAACTTTCCCTTCTTTTTTTACTACTTTCTCTCCCTTTTCCTCTACATCTCCAGTTTTTGTCTCCCTCCAGAAAATATTTTTATCGACCGCAAAGGCAGGAGTAATTTTTGTTTGATTTTAAACTTGGAATGCATTGCAACCGGATTTATATTACAAATATAATGACAGATTCAGACCTCATGAGATCTCATTACCCATTTACATTTCCATGTCATCTGTAGTTTTACACATTACGCGAGGAACGAGCCCAAAATGAAGCGAAAACGATGGTTTCATTCTTCATTGAACTCCCGTCAGTCAGTCAACGGGAATCTAATTAAAATTCCACGCAGACGGACAAAGAGAGAGAAAAGAGAGAGGGAGAAAGAGTTGTGTTTGGATTCTCACCAGGCGTTCCTTTTATCTGGATCCTCTCGGTGACTGTTGTTGATGGGATCTGAAGGAGAATGAGCACAGTTTGTGATGGGGCCAATGAGCAATTCAATGCCACCAAATGGACCATCTTGACCCTTCGCCAAAGATTAATGACGAGTCGTCGTCCACGTCCACATCGGAAATAAACTGCAAATTAGCTTTTTGCCTCTGATTCTGATTCCACAAAAATCTCGCATCTTCTTTTCCTTTCTTTCTCTCCATCCAACTTTCTTTCTTTCTTTCCCCCCAACGAGCAAAATCTATGAGGATTCCCTATTGATTTCTACTTTGTCAATTAGAATTCGCAACTCGAGTTTTTTAATTGTCTTTCCTTGGGAAGTTGGGGATTTAGCAGAGGAAGAAAAAAGGGGGAGGGGAGGGGAGGTGGGAGGGGGGGGGGCAGGTGGGAAGGCGGGCCGCCGAGGAATGGAAAAGGCATGCAACTCCTCAATTCCCTCATCACACTTGCACACGTTCATTGGGAAGAAATTGAAATGATGGAATCCCAACTGAAAATGAAAACAAACGAGTGAAATATCAGTGAGTTTGGGAGTTGGGGAGTTTGTGGGGGGTTTGGGGGGCAGGCAGGCTGTCAAGAGGGGACACAGTTGGAAATTCCAATTAGCACAGATTATTTCCTTCATTACGATTCCTTTCAGGATCCGAATTTAGTGCCGGAAATTAAAAAGTATGTACTGTGATTTGTTGATTACACATGAAAGTGTAAGGCTGAGACGGACACAGAAACAGACGGCAACGAAGAACGGAAACGCAGCAAAAAAATAGTCTCGGGCCGATAATGAAAAAAAATCTCGACTACCTTCAGAATTGGGGGAAGTGTGGACAATGTACTTGGTTTTGTACACACTTTGCTTGATTTGGTTTGTAAATGGAATGAAAGCATTTCCCCACATTGTTTCTCGCTGTTGGGGAAAAATGAGGGGAAGATTCGATCGAGTCATCCATCGTTGTCAGCCAGCCAGCGAGGAGAACCAAATGAAATTCCCAACGTCGCGTCGGCCCCTTTTATTTTCCTGTTTCCATGTGCACGTACCGTCCAGATTTCCCTGCACTCCCTCGCACTTTTTTTCAATTAGGATCCTATAGGATTCTGGAACTTTGGGATTATTTCTTCGGAACCTATAGGATTTCTAATTTTCCTACAGAATCCTATAGTCAAGTTTTCCTATAGAATCCTGTAGTCGAGTTTTCCTATAGAATCCTGTAGTCGAGTTTTCCTATAGAATCCTATAGTCGAGTTTTCCTATAGAATCCTGTAGTCGAGTTTTCCTATAGAATCCTGTAGTCGAGTTTTCCTATAGAATCCTATAGTCGAGTTTTCCTATAGAATCCTGTAGTCGAGTTTTCCTATAGAATCCTGTAGTCGAGTTTTCCTATAGAATCCT